>BMAV01003247.1:0-59814 GCA_019973955.1 Trichonephila inaurata madagascariensis | reverse complement strand
TTTTTTTGTCAAAATATTGTATTTAAATAATTTTTTTTTGTCAAAATGTCCTTAAAACAATTCTATGCATGTATTCTAATCTGAGTGACACTAAATATCATGAAAATTATCCATTTACGAGCTTTTTTAAAATCACGGTTCTGAACGTAGTCGGATACCTTAAAAAATTTTTTGGACATTGGAATATTGAACTAAAATCTGTTCTGTAGGGATTATAAATATCTGATATATATCTTACTTCGAAGTATACTTGGAGGTGTAAACGAGAGCAATAGCTAGAAAAGAAGATACAATTTTGAATTATATAGAACTAATAAACAACTTGGCATCATTAATAACTTAAAAATAAATAGAGTTATCTGGATAACCATAAAATTCGAATGCCAGATGACAATGTTGTTAAAAAGTTACAACATTTTAAAGCCACTGGGATTCGGAAGCATTGACCCATCATTGACTGAGATGGGCAGACTTAGTGGAATCAGACTTTGAGATTATAGGTTGCAAATATTGAAAGTTTGAGAAGCCCTAAATTAATATAAATATTTATATACATATGACAGAATCACAATATTAAGTGGTCAAACTCTTTTTGAATTAACATTAAAATCTTTTTAATCTCATTAAATTTGTAATTACAGTTTTTCAAATAAAAGCTGAATATAACAGGAAAGAATTGATCTTAAAACCAGTGTAAAAGGAATTCTGACGTTTAACTAGCACATGATTATTCGTGTTAAGTTAAATCTTTATCACAAATTTAAGAAAAGCTGTTTTATCCATTGGTGCTGCCGTCTAGAAGAATAATATTGATTAAAATATATCTCTTATACTAATTAATTAAATCAAATTAATGAATTAATATTTGAAAAAACTGTATTAACATCTAGTGTCATCCGCTACAAGTATTTGAACATGAGTAAATCAATAAAAAGTATTTTATTAACGATCGAAAATTTGAACAAGGTATGTAAATACATATATATAGGGAGAGTGTGAATTAATAGTAGAAATTTGAAAAAAAAAATGAATACAAATAAAAAATTACAAAAAAACAAAAAAAACAAGTAGAAATTCTGTAAGTTGATCACCTAGAAAGCAAACAAAACAAAAGAAAGAAAGATAAATGTAGAGGAGTCTTTTTTTTTATGCTGAGAATATTGTCTCGTGTGTTATTTCTTAATGGATTTTACTTTGTAGTGTATTTTATCTCATTGAAATATTAAATATATATAGGTATATCCCGAAAGGAATCAAATCATTTACACAGAAGCATTCACAAAAAACAGCCTTATTGTTTTCTTTTGGCTCGATAGTTTTTTCTAATCAAAAAGAGAAAGAAATCTTTTTATTACATAACAGAGGAAAAAACTTTCTAAGCTAATTCCACCTATTTCATTCAAGACACCAGGAAATTTCCGCACATGAAACAAGTTCAAGAACCTCAGTACATTGTTAAACGTATTAATTGTTTGTGTGTGCTTTCTTAGTGTAGGTCTATGATCACGATAGATAAAAATTAACAGATTTAGAACAATAAAATGGATCATCAATTTTGATATGCCCTACCTTCACTTGTTTACAAATTTTTCATGAACGCGAGAGGAAATAAGTATAAATATTCAGGTTGATTACAAATGATTAACTCAATTTTAAAAAATTATATTATTGAAACTACTAGTCTCAAGTTTGTTTTCAGTTACAAATGTTCGCCATTGGGCCCTCTTGTTACATAGCATATGTCCAATTTGTACTCCAGTTCATTCCAAACATTTTGTACTTTCACTCTATCAATGGTTCGTAATGCTGCAGAAATGCTTACTTGTCGTTCTCTGTTATTTGTTGTGTCAATTGCAAATTATATGGCTTGAAATGTAATTTTTTTTTTTTGTATAAAATTATGCTTACCATTTTCTGGGAAATCCAAGTTCACAGACGGCAACTCTCATATACTTCCGAGGTCTTCGAACGAAACTCTGCCTAGCCCTCTCCACTGCTTCTTTCGAGACGCTTGACCGGACGCTGCTTTTCTTTTTACACAAAAGCATCGCAGAATGCTCTTGTTAGTTGGTGTTTCTTTTCCGTAGCGATTTCCAAATGAGCGTTGCACTGAAATAACTGAAAATATCCGTGCGTACTCTAATACGCGAAAACCTCTTCTCTATTATTGTTGCCATGTTTAGATTTCGATCACAGGGCTACTAAATAGGCTGTTGATCTTTGGTAGAAGAAAAAATTGGTATAAATTCCTTTTACATTCTTTACATTGCTTTACATTCCCTAATAACTTGTTCGAACGTGCAAAAGCTTCCGAACATATGATTTTTTTTAAAATCGGGTCCATCATTTGTAGATACCTGTATATAGTAATATTTCAAACCATAATCTAATATGTGGCTAAAACAAAATATGAAAAATTAAAGTATGATAAGAATATAACAATTTACGGTTGCGAGGCTATTCCTAGGCATTATTCAATTCCTACTATTTGCTCACACTCTCTCTATATTTATTTATTTATTTATCTTGGTGGAATATTCAATCGTTAATAAAATACACTTTAAAGCACTCAATTGAGCTGAAATTTAATATACATGATTATTTTGGATGACAATACAGTAATTTAATTATAATTAATAAATTAATTGATTAAAACTAATTATTTAAAGAATTACAAATACAGCCACGTTGGCGACTTAGCGACCATTTTTAAAACCGACTTGTTTTAAAACTTCAAAAGACTTTTTTCTTACGTTTTAAAGCATTCAGTTAAACTGAAATTTTATATACATGATTCTTTTGGGTGACAATACGATACTTTAATGATAATGAATAAAAATTAATTACTTAACACTTAATGTTGTGATTCTGTCCTATGTATATACATATTTATATCAATTGTAACTATTTAATAAAAAGTAGCTAAAATAAAATTTTTCTTTGGTGGTCTAAGTAGGAATCGACTTAATTTTTTTTTATATTACTTGTTTTTGTTGTAGATTGCACTTAATTAGTCCACTAAAAGATGGTAAATTAATGTGTGAGTTAAGGGTTTAATATATACAACTTTCATGAGTAATGAAAAAAATCTCGCTCCAAGATTCTTTCACCGCTTATAAATTATTCGTGATGGGTTGAAATGATTTGATCTTAATTTATATCGCAACCTGAAGCAACACTAGTAATTATTGTAATACCGGACCAAAAGCTCAATACCGGTATTCGGTATTTTTTAGATCTTAATACTGGGATACCGGTTTTAATACCGATATTAGAAATTTTAGAAAAACACAGCTGTTTCTTTGTTTTATTTGCCAGTTTTATTAGAGAGAGTAAATAACACAAAAAACAATTTGTAACTTATAAATTATAACAGTAAATAAAGAATCTCAAAAAAGTAAGGGAACATCTCATTCATTTATATCACAAAAAGTGTAAATATCACTATTCAATTTGTGGTACTATTATGAATTTTTGAAATGTGATCTTTTTTTTAAAAAAACATAATGCATCAATTGTTCTGTCATTAAGCCTGGAAAGAAATTTTGTGAAAAATTACCAGCTGTCGAAAACGCTTTTTCGGCATTTACGCTAGTTGGTGGTACTGTTAGCAAAGCGCGATATACTTTTTCCAAGTATTTACTACTAAATCTCTCATCTTTTGAAATGAATCGATTTCACTTTGGATGGCTTTCTGGATATAACTAATTTCTGCATTGCATTTTGTTTGTGGAAATTTTTTTTAGTTATCTGTAATTCTAATTTTTGTTTATGAGACTATTCCTTTTCCCTATCGACATTAGTGTCATCCTCATCTTCGACAACTGTACCAAATTCTTCTGGATGTGAATAGGTTTGCGAGTAAAAAAAAATATTTTAAGAAAATTTACTATAAACTTGACCAAATTTGAATTGGTTAGTCTCTTTTCTTCCTTTTCATTTTCAGTTTTAAAATCATTATAAGTAGATAAGCAAATACAATGTGAATAACGCGAAGACACCAATTTAAAAATTTTGAAATATTACGCACTTTCTTCACAACTACAACCTTGTTTTCACAAATACGAATTTCAGACTACAAATCCTGCGCATGTGCAATATCACTCCGAGCTGTAATTGAATATATTTGGCCCACCGCCTTGGATAATTCACATGTTTTATCACTTCTTGATTGTATGATGCAACTTTATATTCACAGCTTAATTAATTTCGCCCGTTAGGGAGACATAAAAATAAAAAGGTATACTCTTTTGCTATGTTGATGTTCCCCGAACACATAGATTAGACCATTTAAAAAATTTCTCGTAAATACCGAAAAACCGGTAATTTAACTTGTGAATACCGGTAATACAAAATTGTACAAATGGCTCAAAATACCGGTATTCGGTATCCCGGTATACCGGTATTGCAATCCCTAAACACTAGGCTATAGGTGATGGACTTCGCAACTTTGAACCCTACTCAAGTGACGAGGCTGACATCTGAACTGGCACCTCCCCACTTATCTTGCACACCACTCCAACTGGAGTATATTGAGTCTCAACAAATTTAATGTGGAACAACCCCTCTGCACTGCAGGTCTTCAGTGGCATCAAGATTCGAATCCTTGACTCTACATGTGGACCTTGACCATTTGGCTACCGAGGCCCCATGTTTGTAATCGGAAAATGAAAGTTAGGCGAAATTATGGAAATGTTTAATTTTCTTTTTTGGTGGTGAGGAGATCTAGTGAAATGTTTATTGCTTAGCTCTGAAATGAAAGAAAATTTTATTAGAAATTATGGAAAGGTTTAATATTTTCTTTTTTGGTGGTGAGGGGATGTAGTGAAATGTTTACTTCTTAGCTCTGAAATGAAAGAAAATTTTATTAGAAATTATGGAAAGGTTTAATATTTTCTTTTTTGGTGGTGAGGGGATGTGGTGAAATGTTTACTTCTTAGCTCTGAAATGAAAGATAAAATATTTTTTTTTTAAAAATTCATAAACTATTCAAAAATTTTTTACTTGAGAAGTTTTCTTAGAACCAAACTTTTTTTTGTATAAAAACCCTGACACTTTTTAATTGCATTAAAAAGTAATACAGGAAATGACTTGTATCCGCGAAAAATATTCATTACTTTTATTATTGGTTTTGAATTCTAGTACTTACTGTTGAAAAAATATATGTGCCACAAAAGAAATTTCAATGTGATAAAAATGTTTTTCTCCCCTATGCTTTAGAACTAAGAAAATAATGAGTTTATATATATATATTTCGAAACTCTTCAGTTATTTCAAATTCACAACAGTTTTCTTCTAATTGTAATAGTAACATGCGTTCTCGTACAACTCGGTTAATTCGTACCATGCTATATCGAAACTGAGTTATATATACGATACTTTTTATTTGTTTCTTTGAATTATTGTTTTATTTACTTATTAAATTAATGATGTATATGCATAATATAAATCAGGGTAAAGTGTACCGTGCTGTATCGAAATCAAGTCTTGAGGGGAAAAATTTTATGATAGCTGAAATTTCGTTCCAGTAAAACATACAAATGAAAAAGTTAATTTCGAGTTTTTAATTAAAAACAAAAATATGAGAAACAAAAATTAAAAATATAACAAAAAATATGTTAAAAAATTTACTATTATTTTTAGAAAATAAATAGGAACTTCTTATTAGGATCACAAAATCAATTTTCATCAGCACTCTCATCAGTAATTACAGCTAATCAATTTTTTTTCTCAAAGTTGGTTGAAATTCCTCTTCATTAGTTATTTCTCCATCTTTACAAACATTATCTGACGTAGTTACAGTTCTTTCTGAATTTCTCTGTAACGAGTTAAAGAACTTTGCAATTCGCTTATAAATTTTCCACTACATACTACTGAAGAGTCTTTTTCAACAAAAATTTTCATTTAATTCAAATTTCATACCATGTAATTTCAAAACCGTGTTTTACAAGTACCGTGTTGAACGCCTGTACACACAAAAAATAAATTTATTTAAATGTATTGTTGCTTTTAGTATTAAAGTAAAACAAAAAAAATTTCTGAAAGCAAGATACTGAACAGAGAAAATTGCTTCTTTTTTTCTCTCAATACGTATCTACACCAGAAATTCCATTTACCTATTTATATATTTTACAAAAGGAAAGGTCTTTCGCAGTTTTTATACCTTGAATCTCCCAGAATCAGTCCTACGACAAGAAATAATTGATAAAATAGGATAAATAGTTCTGTAAATATTTTAAACTTTCTTGTGCTTTCCAGACTCTAAATTATACATTACATTAAAACTGGTTTTTGTACGGTAGATAGGGACTGCATAAAAAGAAGCCACACAAAAAATATTCAAATATATATATATATATATATATACATATTTCATAAATACTTACATATAAAAAACAAATTTGTCGCCATACAACAGAATTTTTTTTATGCGGTGGAGAGGGACCGCATAAAAAAAGTCGCACTTACAAATTACGTCAACTATTTACGAAATTTATGAGAAAGTGCTCCCAAACAAAATAAATAATTAAATTACACATGGAAACATTTTAAAAACATTTAATTCATCATTGCAATAATGGAAAAGTTTTCAAAATGCACATGCATAAATAACTCACCGCTACTCGTCGTAATCCAAAGCGCGAGTTTTTCTGTGATGAATTAGTTCAAAATGGCTTTCGTCACTTGAAGATACAATTTCAATTGATTTATTTTCTGGCACCATATGGTAAGGGATAAGTTTCTGAGAGAAGGTTGGTTGATAAGTTGCTTGTAAACGTCACGATAACCAGATATGCATGATCGAAGCTGTTTTTGGAATTTCTAACTCCCTTAAGAATCGGAATCTATTTTAAGAAATTGCTTTTCCGATTTGTTAAAGAGCTGGATCCCAGCATATATTTTATCGACTCTCAAAGAATCAGGTACTTCTTGTACGTCTTCATAATCTATCAAATTATTGACAATGTCACAGTGTCATTGACAGTTTCGTCCTCAATCAAGCGTGTGCTGTTAGCGAGTTTAGAGAAAGCAAATGAACGTGCATTGTGGGAAGACTGTTTATAACAAATGAACAGAGCGTCTTAAACTGAATATATATACATTAATAGAAAACATTACAGTGGGGCCAAAGCCGTTGAAATTCATATACCGCATAAAAAAAAGATCGCACTAAGAAAATCGCACAAAAATAAAATCACATAAAAAAGGACCGCACAAAAATAGGTTCTATTGTACTCACAATTTTTTTTTTGATGAAGTTACATAAAAACTTTCTGTGGTTTTTGTAATTATTTTTTTTTTACATTTTGATATAATATCTAACAGCCGTCATAATTTCTTCAAATGGATTTTGAGTGTGAATAAGTTTAAAGTCCCGAGACAGAAACTGAGTATCATAGATCATAAAACTCGTCATTAAATTTTTTAAGTGTGCTTTTATTTTTAGTGTTGCATTTTTGAAAAACATTTTTCAGTCTATATATACATAAGAGAAAAGCGAAACACTCACACAGCACTCGATCGATTACTCATAACGAGGTCTCAGTAACTATTATTATCAGGTGGTCCCAGAAGAAATCTAAGAGATTGAGGTCTGGGAAGCGTGGAGGTGAAGCAATAGGTCTGCTATGTTCAATACAGCATGGTGGTGGTTACTCATCATAATCGCGAAAAATGTGCTGGAGTATTATCGTGCATAAACCACACGTTCTGATGCACAGTGATCGCTACTCCCTGCAGTAAATCCAGGAGAGGGCATATGGGCAGGTTTCTCCAAACCTACCATGGTCCTTCAAATTCCTTCTTTCGTTTGGTCACTGCCCTCGTCCAGCTGATTGACCTTCCACCTTCTACTATTATTGTGATTTTCACCGATTAAACATGGTTTGGGATCCCATGTTCTATGTCGATTTGTCATCTCCATTCTGACAACTGTCATCCCTCTTAATTTGTTGTCGAATTCGGCACCACACTGTATATTCGTATATTGGAGTATCAATAGCTTTTCTGTTTTGTTCCACTGCATCATTAAATACTTCACTTAAAACAGGGATTGATAGATTTTTATTTTGAGAGGTAAAACTATACACAAAAAAAGGCAATGCATGATAAAAAAAAATTGGAAGTAAGTTGCATATTTTTTCGGTTACCAATTAATGTTTTCCCTTGAAATTTTTTTGGGTAAACGTTTTCTGAAGCAATTAAGCAGATTTGTGTTAAATTCTTTTTTTTTTTTGAATATTTTAACATTTATTGGGCATAGCATTTAAAATAGCAGTCATTATGAATACTCTGTATGATATAGAAAAAAAATTGAATAAACAACATCGGTTTCATAAAATTCAGATTTATTTTAACATAGGCTAAGAACATGCCAATTCAATTATCACATTCTTGAGTGATTGACACTGTACTGCGAACCTTCCACTAATACTCTTGGGATAAATTTATTTGTTTTTAATTGTAAGTTCTATTGAAAACTTTCTCTTTAAGAAAAATACTTGAATTATGCAAATGAGTTGCTATATTTAAACGGGGACATTTAGGTACGCAAAGTCGAGAGTTAGTCGATGAGTAGTTTCTGGCTGGTCCATTATTATTAATTGGTGAATAAGTTATAAGATAGTGTGCAATGATTACGACCGGAGGTCATACAACAAATAAGAGAATTACGATGAATTATACCGTAAAAGTTCAAAGTGTGACCTAGAGTAAGAGAAGTAGATTATATTCATATATTAAGTTTCCTTTAGACGCGTGGGATTGCTCTTCTAATTAGTAGCGTTGTGCATTTCCTACCCTCAGTTGTTTGATTTAAGTTGGTGAAATAATAAATCGGAATTTGAATTAGTTATGGTTGATCATTACTCGAGCCCCCAAATACCACCAACTTCAAATAGGTTGTCACAACACCATGAGTCATATTTAAAGCAGGATAGCATGAATAAGGCTCATTTTTCGAAGTATCGTGTCATTAAAGATCACAACGTGAGTTTTGTTTGATTTTAAATTACCGTAAAATCCAGCGTATAACGGGCACCGGTGTATAACGCGCACCCATACTTTCAAGCTGCATTTTTTAATTTTCAGGTATGTTCGCCGTATAACGCGCACCCCGATTTTTAGGCAGAAATGTAAAATTTTAGTATACAACGTTCTTATGTTCTGAAGTCATTTATTCGAGATATTATACCAGACTTTGAAATAATAGTATATTTCTAGAACTTGAACTCTTTTAGTTCATAAGGTATATCATTTCTTTTAAATAAACAGTATTTCGATATGTGTAAAAGTAAAATTTTGTTATGCTCATCTCTTTTGTTATTTTTAAAGCTGTCGTTTTTATACCCGGAGTATAACACGCACCCTTATATTTCAATCTCATTTTTTTGTGTTCAAAGTGCGCGTTATACGCCGGATTTTACGGTAAGTCAAACTTCGAAACGGGCCTTGTTATTTAGACCCTCGGGAAGAGAACGAAGATGATTGGGGTGATAATGAACGACGATGGTTTTCACCAAACATTCTGTCATGTTCCATGAACCGACAGGATAAAATTTTTTAAAAGAAGCGAAAAGAAAAGAATATTTCTTACCTCCTAAAAATTGTTATTTTCCATATCACATTAAAAATATCTAGGGGGTATTGTGTTTTGGTGTTTCTTTATTTCAAAAGTTTTTCAGATATGAAAAAAAAAAGCACTGGATGTGGTAATTCCCATGTTTTCGAGGAAGACAATCTACTGCTTAGTTGCCTTAAGATTTTGTAGAGCTTTCTCGTGTTCCACAGATTAAACTTGCACAAATCATTGCTGTTTTTATAAGGTCCGACTGGTAAGTGAGGTGAATGATCCCCTTAATGCAATGCTTCTCAATCTTTCAATATTGATTCCAGTTTTCAATCATAATTTTCATCGCGCCCCTTCCATACAATAACAATGTATTAAATTCAATAACAATATACTTTGACGGTAAAGCTACAATATGACTTTAATTATAAATCTTACAAATTATCAAGATAAATATTAAACTTTGTAAACAGTTTCATAACATGCCCACGGGGTCACTGGTAATTATTAAACTTGTTCTTTACTTAGTATTGTTATATTAATTATCGATATACATTGTGCAGTACTGATACATTTATAAGGGTATTATACCAGTGCAATTGTATATTTTCCTTTTTATTTATCAGAATGTATTTTGTGTTTAGCTTCTTTTAAATAAATTAATAATTTTTTAAAATAATCTTTTGTTTTCGATTTTTCAAAATACTCGCGCCCCCCTAGGGGGCATGCCCTACAGTTTGAAAAACACTGACTTAATATTATAATATTAGATACAATCTATAACATAAACAGTGACTCATTAAGAAAGAATTATTGGAAGAATTATATAAGCCCATACGTTATGACAGAATACGCAAATACTTTTTGCAGCCAACAACTGATTGATTGGAGCTCCAATGTACGGCTACAGAGCATCCAGATGATGTATAGAAGAGAGGACATTCCAATACTAAGCCATTACTTAGATGCGAATATCGTTCCGTCAAACCTCGTGGACTGTACCTACACTTTTCAGATGGATTCACAAATAGAAGGAGCATTTTGAGAGAGGACTTACAGTTGAACGAAATAAACTAAAGTAGGCACATGATTACTCCCTATTTAATTCGGATCGCCTCTACAATTCAGTAATGTTAGCAAGAACGAGCTAACTAAGGTCGTACAGAGAGACAAAAATATAGCGGTCGATTGAGGGTGACGAAAAGAGACCGGGGGCAGAGTCATCGTCCAGTCGGAGTTATAAGCACAAGCTTCATTAACGATTAGATATGTAACCAGAACATTGGTGATTACAATGCATCGATTGGTGATTCAGAAAACGAGTCCACGGAGTTCAAATGTCAGCTTCGACTTACCATTCAACAGCATCGGACGTATTCAAAAAGGAATCCCACTGACTGTAGTAGAATTGTTTTCACAAGCTTCCAGTTGGGCTTCAATGACTAGCAAAGGCCTCAAACACCCACAAGGAGACGTTATTGCCTACATTGAGAACCTATGGTATTGAATATCCCATTTAATAGTACTGCTAACGGAAATCCTAATTTTGAGCCACGGTCAAGGGACGAAAACATTTGTGTGTTAGCTTTCCACTATTCACAACACGCATGTTCAGTGTTGAACAAATAATTCTTGTGACGCCCGCAAATAACAAGTGAATATTTATCGGGAGAGGGCGCCAGTGTGGGTAGTGTATGTGTAAACCGAGTAAGAGTAAGAGCGTATGGAGAACGCTCTAATAAAATTCCTTTTATCTTAGTCCTAGCCATTTAATGTGAGGTGTAATCTTTGAGAGATTTTTAAAAATATGTGTAGTGAATCAGTGCGCGAACCTTCAACGCACACTGGAGTACTTTGAGCTTGGATACATTTAACGGGCAGTAGCCACCTCTCTACATAGTTGGTCTTCTGTCACAATAGAGAACTTGAAGTCATGGCTTTTAAAAGTCTACTACGAGTTTCTCGACTATGACCTCTCAGCTTTTGTGGTCACAGCTTACTTAAAAAATCTGGAACTACGAAAACAATAGTTAGTTAATATTTAAAACTGTACTAAGGATATAAATGAGGAACTACTTGCATAAAGGGAATTAAGGTTTCATCCATAGAGCATCTGGCGATGCACTTAATACAGACTTTTAAAATCGAGCGATGAATCCTGAAGATTAAAAAAAAGTTCTCTAATCAATTGATAGCTGAAGTCAGTAGCTTTAAGAATACTTTATGATTCTTCCATACTACTATAGTTTATACAACCTGTATACCATATAAACACTGAAAACTAGTTTCAAGATTGCTTTATACACACAGCGGTCTTATCTTTATAATGGGGCAATTTCACGTAATGGCGTAATGGCTATTGAATTTTTGCTTATGTAAGTTTCGCTCTTGGAATAAATTCAAAACAGTTTTGTACTCTAAAAAGCACTGTTTTCCGACTAAATATAGGGGAAAAGCCATATTAGGATCATATCTTTAGGATTATTAAGTCATTTACTAAATAGGAATTCTGTACAGCATGAATATTTTATCTTTTCTGGGGTTTTTAAAATTTTTAATCATTTTCAAATATTGAATTTAACTGCTCTCTTGGTTTCTTTTTTAGTACTCACTGTTTTTGATGATGAAATGTTTTAATGCACGGATTAAATAGTTGCTTTTTTTGGAAAAAAGTAAACGTTTTCATATTTTTTTTTATCTCTTATGGTGAAATAACTCGTCTTTATTTTACTTTGCAATTATTTCTTAACCTTAGAAAATGTCAAAATTAAAAACTTTAATGTCTGATAAGAACAAAAACTTGAATAAACACACAAAGGTTTATATTTTTATAGAATTCAATTCTTTAAAGTATATTTTAAGGTAAAAAAATAAGCATGTTGAATATATAATGAATATATACACGAATAAGACAAAATCCATTTTTTTTCGTCATTGCCTGAGTAACTTTGATATATTATTGCATATAAGATCAATTAAGTATTTTAACCAGCATTAGAGCAAAAACACCAAACATTAATATTTGAGTTTTAAAATTTATTCTGAATTATTCTCTTTACATTTAATTTATATGGATAGATTTTTGGTGAATTTCCTAATAGATGAAAGGATAACAATTTCTTAACAGATTCTTGAAAATTTTTGATGATGTTCTTTAATATAATTATACCTTAACCAATCTAAGCCATTAGTGCAAAAGTTACAAACATCGTTTTTTGAATAAAACGTGTAATAAAACTACTTCATTTTATTTAATAGTAGTGAGTAAAATCATTCACCGAATAGAATATTCTATATAATTCATCCTTACAGTTCCTATAATAATTTCTATCCAGACCTCATAGAGAAATTTTTCATATCATGAAATAAAATAATATATTAAGGAATTACATCAACGCTCAAAATTCCTACGGTATTTAAAACAAAAACACTTTTATCCAATTTATGAATATTATATATTAAAATATTACATAATGCTAGTTTTTTTTGTTGCAGTAAAGTTTTATATTAATAATAAGTAATATAGTTAAGTTGAATTATTATTAATATTTAATTCATATAATTAAGATTCTATAAAAGCAAAGTATTGAGAAAGAGAGAACAATTAATAATTATCTCTCTACCTCTCTTTATCTGCCTATATATGAGGTAGGATTCCAAAGCTCCCAGACTGAATCTATAACCTTAAAAATATTACCAAACACTCTGAAATAAGACCCTTGAGCAGCAACACACTGTTGTCATTGCTTGTAAAGGTCATCGAAACATTTCTAAAATCCATTTTTAGCTCTATTATTTTATTCAGCCTACGATGCACTTTTAATTTTATCTGCAGATTGGAATCGACGACCCTGATAGCGACATGCCAGTTCTGGAAATATTCTGAAATGGCAAGGGGTGAAATCAGGGGAGTAAGGAGGTTTCCTATGTCATTAAATGTTTGTAGCCCAGACGTTTTGTAACTAACTTTTGTAATTTTGTACAATCAAAATAAAAGAAAATCTACCTTATCTAAAATCTATCTTATCTTTCCTTTGCTGGTTACACTATATTTGTACATTTAAAAAAGATATGTATCGACATGAGGTTACAATGTGATTTTGCCCTATACATAGCAAGTATCCACTAGTGGTTACATGGTACTCAAGGGGTTAAGAGAATCTATACAGGGACGAAAATGAAAAAGTTAATGTAAATAATGTTTACACTTGTGTCTAAATTATAACGGATACATTAGAATAGCTATCATAAAATGGTACCACAAAAGTTGAAAGCATTACGTGTTTCTGAAACCTAAAAATAAAAGCAGTTTTCAGAAAACTATTATTTAAGAGAATGAGCGAAGGAAGAACGTCAAGAAAGAAGGTTGTTAATCTTCTGAAAATGCAAAATTGTCTTTAGGGAAAGATTACTATCCAAAACCAAAAGTATATATTAAGGAAGAAGGATTTTGGTTTAATGAATAGGAGTACGATATTGGAGGTAATGTGAAAGGTTTATAAGATGCCACGAAACAACTTATTCTACCACAGATTTCCAAAATATAGTACATCCCCTAAGTGTGTCGTAAACTGAAAACATTTCAAAATCATCTTTCCTTGAAATTCTTCTTTTTTTTTTTTTTTTTTTTTTGAATTAGCAGAGCATATTTAATATTTTTGTGATTTCTGCGATGCATTTAGATGTATCAAAAAAGCATTTCAAACGTCTTAATTGAAAACTACAATAAAACATGAAGTGGTAATGTCGTCTTCTAAATTATTAATCTATGAAATACAAAGCCCATTATTTTTTATTACTTTGAAATACTTTTGTGAACATATTACAGACAGTAAAAAGAAACCTCAAATCAGTTTAATTGAAAATAAAATTATATATTTCAGCATATAATGTACACACCTGCGTATTTAAACTTCATTTTTTAAAATTTTTAAGTATATTCGCTTGACAACACGCCCCCTTTTTTAGGAAGAAACCTGACACATACATATGCAGTTCTTTTATCTTTTGAAGTCATTTACTTGAATTAGTATACCAGGCTTTTCAATAACGGTAAACCTCAAGAACTAAAATCCTAAAGTGCAACAAAAGAGGTTTTAGAAAGTATGCGAATGTTAGAAAGTGAAAAAATATTTACAAAAGGAGGTTAAATGCGTCTTCCCAGTCTAGAAATAGTGTGTGAATGTATAATATATATAAAAGCGAGGAATTAAATCAAACCTGCCGTAATTCAAAAGCCATTTAAAAATATATCTAATAATCTAGATAAAATGGAAGAAGATTATTTATATAGAGCAATTATGTGGTATGGGAAACAGAATTGGAAGAATTCCCCGAAGAAATAAAATACATGAACTTTTCCTTTTACAGAGAAAGCTAATAATTTATGTCATTTCTCAAAAAACAATATTTATATATATGTAAAAATATGGTTCTTTTTATAAAACTCACATCTTCTCTGAAGTTTTGAGACTATTATTCAATTCCTCTATTATTAGTTCACTCTCTCCCTATATATATATTTATTTATATATATATATATATATATATATATATATATTGTTCAAATTTTCATCCATTAATAAAATACTTTCTGTTCATCCATTCAAGTTCAAATACATTTTTTTAAAATTTGTAGTGGATGACTCTTGGTGTTAATACAGTTTTTTTTAAATGTTAATCCATTAATTAAATTTTATTTTTTTATTTTGAATTTATTCTACGATATTTCTGTTGAAGTTACAACTAGCTGCAAAAGATGGTGCCAGTACGTTTTTCTAACGAAGTAGGAATTGACTTTAAAAAACAATTATGTTGCTTGCTTTTATGTTTTTATGTCACGTATCCTTAAAAATTTCGATCTTATTTTTTGTGTTACAAATACGACGGGGAATATAAGGTATCTCATTTAAATTTTCCTTTAATCTGGTTATTTAATACGACATACTAAATAAAGGAAATGCTGCTAGCAATACATTTCAAAATTTTAAACGACATCAGCATTGCAAATTCGCATTTAAAAAGACTTTAAATTTTGTTTTCCTTTCCATCAGAATTCAAACCTTTTTAATAACTGTAAAGGAAGCAACTGAAAAATCGAAAGCGGGGCATGAACGTAGGAATCAAAGAATATTGTACGAAAAACAGAATGACTTTGTTATGAAGAAACCAATTAACCGATTTCACCTGGTGAGAGCATTTCAAAATTTAATATTTTCTATCAATAATAGACAGTGGGATCATTTGTTTCCAAAAGATAATTGAATATTATCAAGTATCATGTGATTTAATTTGGGCAACATTTAAAAGCTGACAGAAAACGATCTTCATGTTGCCAAATTATCTACGAAATACATATTATTCTAAAAACTGAATTATGAAGATATTACGAGTGTATTTGTTATAATATATGCAAGAAAAGGAAACAAAAACGACCTCATATTTTAACTTTATTCGAATTAGTGTGTATATAATATAATTATACATTAGCTAGAAAAAGTCTGCGTTCACGTACTATTGCTTACACGAACAACGAAAAAAATTTTTAATATTATATTTTATTTAGTTCATTTTAAGTATTCAGAATAATAAAAGTAAATTTGGTTTGACTTTATAGGTTTTAAAATAAAGACAGGTTTGGGGATACAAAAAAAACAAAGTAAAAAAATCCCTTTGCGTTCCCCGTTTTAGCAGTAAAAATAAAAATTTTTTAAAAAAAGGGAATAATGAGTTTTTTTTCCGATTGTGGTTTAGATTGACGACTTGGTTTTTCCGATACGTCGAAAACGTTCATTTTTGGTAAAAAATCCATTTTCTTTTTATTTTGTCTTTTTTGGGAAAACCAAACAATTTTTTTAATCTGTTTTTGTTTTGTCTGTGCGAAAATTAGGGTTACGGGTTTTTTTTAAATATTATTACCGCTATCAAAAAAAACCCGGAAGCAGTGAAAATCAAAAACCGGGAAGTTGATTTCAAAACATTTTTTTAAGGGGGGTTTTTTTCAGTTTCATCACTTTTAAAAATTTTAAAAAACAATATCTAAGAATTTTTAAAGTTTTTCATTGATTGGCAAAAAATTTAAAAATCTTTTTTTTTTGACTTATGCTTTTGGCCATCTTTTTTTTATGACCTCACTTTTTTTTATTTTGGTTTGGGGTTTTGTTTACCCCTTGCATTTCTTTTTAAAAACCCTTAATTTTTTCGCTTTAATTAAAAAATTTTTTTTATTGTTCGGGTGATATTCCGTTTTTTTTTTTCCGATTATAAGGGGAACCAAAAAAGTTAAGTCATTTTCCGAAGAAAAAAAATTTTGCTGGTGACGGGATTTACTAACCCAAAGAAAAGGGGAAAATGTTCAGATTTTGTAGCGAACGGGAAAACTAAATTTCCCCTTTTGAGACTTTTTTCCTCATAACAAACGAATGTTTTGGAACTTTAAAAGGTAACAGAATATTTGATTTTAAATTTTTTTGGAAAAATGTTTTTTTCCAGTTTGTCCCGCCCAGAATGTTTCGAAAATAATATGTATATGTATGAAGATTCTGTGTTTGATTGGTTTCCAGTGTAGCAGAAAAAATGCTCCAAATGTTATTTCCATACCCCTTTTTTCATCAAAACTGAGAAGTTAAAAAAGTAAAGTGCCAAAATTTGCAATTTGCTTGTAATGCGAGAAATTGGAAGAGATATTCGTTTTGCTTAAAAAGCTGTGTGTTCTTTTGGAATATGCCCTTGTGTACAAAAGGGGGCAATACGGATATGTGAAAAAAAGCTTTTTTGGCTGCAGTTACATCAACAGCTAAAGATGCCATGAATGACGCTGCTTTAGAAGTGAGAAAACTTAAAAAAAATGTTTCCAACACGGAGTTGCGGAAATGGGGGAGTATCTGTTGAGGGCCCAAAGACGTGGTCATTCATCCTTTAATGGTTGTGTTGCAGCATTTTCCATTGACAATGGGGGAAACTTTTTGATTTTGGGGATCATGCTGGGTTTTTGCAGAATTTGAATACATTGAAGAACTCTAAGAGCCAGTTCTACATACATTTCCTTTCAATCATCTTGATCTGTTTCCCAAACATGGAATTCCCTCGGTGGGTACAGAATCTTCGAGCGTTCTTTAAAAAAAGAGAAATCTGAAATACGTTCATTTTTTTGGTGATGGTGAATTCCCCAAAGGGTACCTTTTCAGTGAAAGATATGTACGGTATCAACAGTGTCACCAAAAAGGGGGGTATAGGACACATCCAAAAAGAGTAGGTAGCCGGGTATAAAAACTTAAAAAACCCCGAAAATTTTCCTATTATACCCAGCCCCCCACTGATGTTTTGATCGATAAAAATTTTCCCAAAAAACCCCCGGGTTTTTCCCGGGAAATAATACCAAACATCGAGGAATGCAAAAATGCTAACCCTAGCGGGGATTTTTTTTCACTGTTGCTCGCCGTGAAAACCCATGCATGGACAGTGTCCAATCGGAGCTGATAAATTGGTATGCATACCAGCGCTCAAAAGCAACCGGCAAACGGGGTTTTTTGAAAAGTGCAGGTCTTTCTTGGGAAAAATTTTAAATGTAAATTAAATCCGAGTACATGGGAAAATTTTGTGATAAACAATTGTTACAAAAAAGTGTTCCACGGTAAAACCCAAAAAAGCAAATGAGTCGTTCAATGGTTTTTTGTTGCAAATTATTCCAAGGAAAAATTTTTTTTGAGCTGAAAACATTCTTTTTTTGGCTTTATATTGCCGTTTTATTTTTTAAGGGTTTCAATGGTTTGTCGGAGGTATTGGGAAAACCCCGGCTAAAAAGAGGTTACATACCCGGTAACTACAAATTTTTGACATCACCCCAGTCAATGACTCAAAACGACATTTCCTTTTTCCTCGTTCGAAAAACAGCCAGAAAAAAAAAAAGGCCCAAAGAAAAAAAAAATTTAAAAAAATATCAAAGTTTTGAAGGTGTGTTATATAAATCAGGGGAGTTTTGGGATGTACTAGTAATAAAATTTATTTTAAAAATTGATTTTTAAAGTTTAAATTCATTTTTTCTCAAAACTATGTTTTTTTAAATTTCTTTGGGATTTTAAATGTGATATCTAAATAACCTTAAAAGATACTTTGCATGAAATTTTATACACATGCTATTAATAGTATTTTCCCGAGGTTAATTAAAAAACTAAGAAATTCAATTTTTAGTGATTTTATGGGTTTATTTTCATAAAAAATATCGAAAATATAAATGAAATTTTTTTAGGGTTTGTAGCTTTGATTAGCTCTAACTTTTATTCAAAAGAAATAATTTAAAAAATTTTAGTCCAGCCCCTAGACATATGTTTAAAAAATTTCTGCAGCAATTTTTTTGTAAGATATAAATTATTTTTAAAAAAAGAGCATTTGAAAAAAAATTCAAAATTTAACTAAAATTTCTTTTTGTTTAAAAATTTTTTTAAAAATTTCTATTTTATGTATATTATTTCTTTAAATGTATTTTTTATTATAGTGCATAAAAAAAGAAATTAAAAAAAGCAAAAAATTTTTGGGGTTTTTTTGGGAAAAATTTTAAAAAAAAAGTTCCCAACGTAAAAAGATACCTTAAATGAGGTTTGATGAGTAAAAATCTTGTAGATTTGGGTTTTAAATAACATGCTGGTTAAAATGCCGTCCAAACCCAATCTACATATCCTGACGACTTTTTTTCCCTTTTTTTCATTTTCACAATGATTTTTTTCTCACTGATACTAATTTCCCTTTTTTTTTTGTTTCCTTTAATTGCTTGTACCCCACAAAAACAAAAATTATTGGGTCACAATTTTTTTGGGGATTTTACTTGATGCAAAAAAAAAACAAAAAAATGTGTTAACCCCAAAAAGCCCGTTGATACAAACCCCCCCCAAAAAAAATTTCTTTAAAGCCTTTTTATTTTTTGGTTTTTCCAAAGTTTCCCCTTATCCTGAGGAGTTTTAATTCAAAATTAACGAATTTTTCCATGTTCAGTATTTAAATAATAGTTAACAAATTCATGAAATTTTGTAAGAAAAAAAAACGATACTTCTATTAAATTTTATCTATGCTGTATGATTTCTTATGGGTGAACGCGGACTTTTCTATAGCTAGTGTATGAATAAATTATTTTAATTATTTAATTTATAAGTGATTTTTTGTATGTTTGATTTTATTAAATAATTTAGTTTGTATCACTTCCCCATGTAATCCTACTACACAAATTTACTCAATGCGCTAAAGTGATGCAACAAAAGTAATGCTAAAATTTATTCCAATGCCCTATGATTTTTCATTATATTCCGTGTTTGTCCACCCTACCCTATCCTAAGGTATCCGACTACGTTAGAAAACGTGATTTTTCAAAGGCTTACAAAAGAATGTTTCTTTTAATATTTAGTGTCACTTGCATTGAATACAAAGTATAAAATTGTTTTAAGAATATTATCACAATAAGAAATTATTTAAATGTAATATTTTAGGAATAAAATAACTTAGAATTACATATTTTGAAAACATTCTCCTTTTATGAAAAATGCTTCTATAATAAGAATATTTTACTTATATATATATATATATAACTAAGACTGCTCAAGAGAGCCTGAACTACGGTTTTGAAAGATTCGGAATACTTTCAGAGTTACATTACCAATTGAAATAATTACCGGTGTTTTCTTGTTAAAATTTCTCCACTCTGATACACTAAAATATGGATAAATCAACTTCTAGGTTATATAATAAAATCCTAGTTCAGGCTCTGTACAGAGATCTGCACTATATATAGGCAAAATATTATAATTATAGAAGCTTTTTCCATAAAAGGTGAACGTTTTGAAACTAGGTAATTCTATGTTCCCTTTTTGCCAAAATGGTTGCATTTAAATAATTTTTTACTATAAAAATAGTCCTAAAACAATTTTATACACGCGTTCTAATCTAAGTGGAGTTGAATATTAAAAAAATAAAAATTCGTCCGTACGCCTTTACGAAATCGCGGTTCCGAACGTAGTCGGATACCTTAAGTCAGCAACATATTTCAATACTTTTCTCACAGAGCTGCGAAAAATTCATCAATATTCCCTTGTACTAAGTTTTAGAAGAGGGAAAATTAGAACAACCCTTCCCATAGTATTCGTTACTTCACTGACCCCTTAAGCGGATTTCCAGACGGATTTTAAGTTTCACCTCACCACCCACACATTTCCTTTTTTTAAAAAAAAAAAATTCTTTTATTGATTAAATAAAAAATGGATGAAGTCTTTTTTCAAAGAAAACTCAAACCAATAAAATAAACGAAATGTTAGACCTTATATCAGCTCAGTGATGGGCATATCTAAGAGTTTGCCGTTGGATCAGTGTGGCTATTTATCTTTATCCTGTGCTTTCTTGTTATTTTGTTATTTTCTTACTTATTGTTTAGTTTTTAGAATTATTAAAATTTTACATGCTATCTCAATGATTATATATATCAATAATAATAGTAAATCAAAGTAAAAAAAATGGATGGATTAAATATCCTACAAATCAGTTTAAATTCTGAAATAGAGAACCAAAAACGAGATATACATTATAACAAAAAACACGTGATATAAAAAAAAATTAAGTCAATTCCTACTTAGGTCAACAAAGAAAAGTTTTACTTTAGTTAATTAAATTTAATTAATGAATTAATATTTGAAAAAACTGTATTAACATCAAGTGTCATCCAACGAAGTTAAAAAATGTATTTGAAGCCCCGACAAAAAATTCGTTAGAAAAACTTATTGCCACCATCTGTTGCAGCTAACCTAACTTCATCAGAAAAACAGGATAAATTTAAACTTAAAAAATACAATTCAGTGGATGTGTAAAAGTGTTTTATTAACGATTGAAAACTTGAACAAGATATATATAAATTTCTATATTCATAGGGAGAGTGTGAACTAATAGTAGGAACTGAAAACAGTCAATGGACCAAAATAGAAAGTTAAGTATATTTTCTAAAACTGTCACTTACTTAGAACAGTGAAGTATGATTATATATACCAGCCATCACTTAACATGACGAATTACCTACTTCGTTGGGTAATTCTTCATGTTGAAGACATGTATTGCTTTTAAGTTACTGTATCTACATCTTAGTATTAATTTTTGAATATATTCGAAAAACATTCTTACAGTCTTTGCTTCTTTATTTAAAAATGACAGAAGCTGAATTCCTAAGAAGGGAATATAATCCTGTTAACATTCCCTTAATTCCTTTTTTATCTCTTGAGAGTCAATTTACACAGACCTGTTTCCTACCGGAAGCTGCTCAATAAAAGAAACATCCTACAAAACTTCAGGCCTGTAGGTTTAACATGGGAGAGGATTTATTTTATCTATTACACTTCCTCAACACCCTAACGGTTTTTAACGGTTCTTTACTGAACGAAAGAAACATGCTTGCCATATTTAAAGTCTAAAAAAGCTTGTAGTTTCAGAGATCTCGTGATGAGTTAGTGTGTGAACGGCTGTCCCTACACACATATATACAGAGAGAAAGGTTATGAATGGGACAGAAAGATTGGTAGACTTCTGACATTTATACGAAAACCATATGGATTGAAAAATAGTTCGTTATCTTACTAAAATGGTTTCCCACACACAATTACTTTGGATTAATGACCATGATAAGGAAAATAAATTTTATGGAATTGCTTGGATGTGGTTTGTAAATAAATTAATATTCCGGCGTTTAACGCGTACCCATATTTTAAGACAGGACTTTTTAAGTTTTAGGTACAATCGTCGTATAACGCTCATCGCTTTCACGAAGAAAACTGAAATGCACACATGCAATGATCTTATAAAATCTAGAAATAGTGTGTGAGTGGATGACACACAAAAACATGGAAGGAAATAAAACTTGATATAATTAAAAAGTAACTTTAAAAAAATGTAATTTATGTAACAATCTAGCTGGATCTGAAGATGACTATTTATTAATGGGCCGCAATAACCGAGTGATGGTGAAAATGATTTTTCTGAAGATGTAATGGAAAACGAATACATATGATGGACTTTTCAGATTTTCCAATAATGAAAGTTTCTAAAGAATATCGTTCCTTTTTAAGTAAACAGTGTTTAGATACATGTAGAAATCATAATTTTTATATACTCATCTTTTCTTTATTTCGAAAGGCATAACTTTTACATCTGGTGCATAACACGCGCCTATCAATTTTCAATCTAATTTTTTGTGTTAAAAGTGGGAGTTGTACGCCGGTACGAGTAATATAAAACGTAGTACATGTACGTTAATTGGCTACTGAACACTGAAACATGAGCTCGAATTTTAAAGAATTTTATCTTTTCAGTTTTACAAGACATTTGATTATAAACAGTTTTTAATTAAATATTTAAAACTATGAAATATTCAAAATTTAGTAGGAATAATATTGGAATTTTGTAAACTTATCCTATAAAGCTCTATAAAACAAACAGAATTTTTCTTGCTTCCAAACATATGTTTGTCTAAGGCCTTATTTTTTATTTTCATTGTTTTTCTTTATTAAATAGTTTACCAGAACAAATATTTTCTTTCTTTTATATCTAATTAGGAAATGGCATAACATCTGAAAATCTACTTCATCGGTATATCCTTTAGCTATTTATTTATTTATTTATTTTTGTATTTATAAAACATTAAATCATTTTCCTTTGAAAGAGTTCCAACGCTCTGGAGGAAAATAAAATTTCTGATTTTAGGTTTTTCCCTACAATACCCTTTATTTCGATTCCCTCTGAAAAGATGTCTTCTAACGTGTTGAGAATTTGAGGTGTAGCTTAGAATTGATGGCAGCTAATAAATATTGTGTGTGTATATATACACTAAATTCATGGAGTATTCCCATTTTAATTAAAATATTGCCGGTTTTGTGGTAGACGATTTCTGCAACTGATGAGGCTGGATACATTGACATTTTAGTTTATTTCACATATGATGATATTAAACCTTTACTTTTTTCCATGGAAAACTATTTTTTTTACGCATTTTGACTTTGATAAACGCGCACAGATGTGATTTTGTTTATACAGGACACGATTCCACTTTCCTTTTCGAATTTTGTTGTGCTGAGTTGTAGAGGATGAAACGAGATTTTTCACATGTTTTTTTTTTTTCATTTTCTTTATCTTGCAAGTATTGAAGCTTTCAACTTATCACAAATTTTTTTTTCCCATTTTGGTCGATGACGATTCGTAACTTTTTATAGTTTTGAATTATTAATTTTAACTTCACATTCCATCAAAAATAGTAAACGTTCCCAGCATATTGGAAGTGTATTCTTCACGGTAGGGGACTACCCTATAATGAATTTGACGCGTGTATTCCATTTTAATTAAGATATTGATGATTTGCTGGTAGTCGATTTCGTTCAATTGATGAAGCTGAATACATCGATATCGTAGTTTATTTCACATGTGATGATATAAAACATTTTGTTCTTTCAATTGAAAACTATTTTTCACATATTTTGACTTCGATAAAAGCGTACAGATGCCAATTCTCTTTCTAGCAGGATAATCCATTTTTTATTACACTTAGGAGACGACACAAAGACGAATACAAAAGCACATATAAGTAGCAACAGACATTAGCGAAATATTATAACAAATGCAATGCGTGGCCTGAATTTTCCAAATAATCTCGGCTTTAATATGAAACACAGACTGTAAGTTCAAAAACTCGTATAACTTACGTGAATGGATCTTGTGATTGGTGGTCAAATATCGTTCGAGGTACATACGAAACACAATACATACATTACGTAAGGAATAATTGAAAAATCTCTGAGTATAAAATTTTACAGTGTTTAAATTACGATTACATCCCATTAGGTGGGTAAGCTAATAGTTAACTATTTACACTAAAGTCCTGAAGGGTTAGATCTATTAAAAATTTAAAAAGTTTTAATATGAAATTAACGGGAATTAATTATTACACATATAATATACTCGTGCATATTTATATATGCTTATATGTTGTACCATTTAAAGTTTATTTTCATATATTTCACTTTTTAAAATTTTATTGCTATATTCGATTTTTAATCTTTTTTAGGTTCTTTCATCTGTTTAATCATTTTAAAATTAATTCAACCGATTTTTTGGTAAGCCTCACCCTGTAATTTTGAAACAAATCAAAAAGATTCCTACATTGTTGCAGATTATAATCTTCGGTGAAATCGATCCGATTATTGACGGATATGGTTGTATCATATTACTAGCCATAGTCTACTTGCGTTTACTACTTAAAAATGCATTATTTATAATTAATTATAGTCAATTTTTGTGCTTCCATGAAAAATTCGGAAAAACTCAAACCCCAAAGCAGATCACTTTCATCCCGTAGATATAAAAACGGAACAGGTTGGAAATACGAAAAAGAACAATAACCTTCGAATCGATACAGTGCTTCCATTGCGTGATAAAAACAATGCATAGAAAATAATTTATTGACTTAGCCGTTTAGAGAAAGGGAACACAACTAAATGCTATCACTTACTCATTATGTATAGTCAAAATAAAGGAGTCATTTTCATAGAGCTATATGAGGAAACAAGTGTTATTGTCTGAAGAATGTGTTGTGTTTAATTTATAAATATTAGAGCATCATGGTAAACGAATATTTGAAATCTATTTTGTTATTTTAGATTTTAAGAAATTAGTTATTGTAACGCCCGACCATAGAGCTAATATATTATTAAGACCCATTGTTTATTTTGAGAATTTTAAAAAGTATTCAATGAGTTTCTAAAAAGGATTAGTATCCTTAACTTTCAGGATTAAGGAAATTGCCTATCGATTTAGTTTCGAATTAAATTGCATTAAGGTATCCGTCTACTTTCAGAACCGTGATTTTGCAAAAGCGTGTAAATGGATAATATTTATGATATTTAGCATAACTTAGGTTAGACAATGCATATAAAATTGTCGTTAAGTGCATTAAATTATTTAAGTACAATATTTTGACAAAAAAATAACTTAGAATAACCTTTTTTCCAAATGTTTTTCCTTTTGTAAAAATGCTTCTATTGTAATATTTTGCCTGTATGAGCCGTTTGAGTTGGGTGAATATTAACGTCGCACTGTTCAGCTAACAGGGCTTTTGCGACGGACCACGTCATTTTGAACCATGGTCACAAGTGACGTGGACGACACTAGCTGGCACCCCTCTCCAACTACCACACCAACGGGAGGACGTTTCAGCTCTCGACAGATTTAACGTGCATCGCTGACCTACACGGCGGGTCTTCAGTGGTATTGGGCTCGAACTCATAACATGCCTGCCATGGTCCGATACCTTAACCACTGGGCAACCGCCACCCTTGTATATAGCTCAGATCTCTGTACTGAGGCTCAACTAGAATTTTTGAAACGCATAACTTTGAAGTCAGTTTATCCATGTTTTACGAAAACAGAAGGGGAGAAATTTTAAGAAAATACGCCGATAATTATATTTCAAATGGTTGTAACTCTGAAAAAGTAATGTGAAATTTTCAAAACTCATAGTTGAGCCTCTGAACAGAGGTTTGAGCTATATACAGGCAAAGTATTAATGCAATAGAAGCATTTTTTACAAAAGGAGAACATTTGGAAAAAAGGTTATTCTAAGTTAATTTTTTGTCAAAATAATGTATTTAAATATTTTTTTTGTCATAATGTCCTTAAAACCATTTTATACATGTATTCTAATCTAAGTGACACTAAATATCATGAAAATTATACATATTTATGCGCTTTTTTAAAATCATGGTTTTGAACGTAGTCGGATACCCCTTAAGTTAATATAATTATTTGAAAATAAATTCCAATGTTGTTGTTGCTGTTTCTAATCTTCCAGGGTATGACGGAGTTAAACAAGATGAATTAAATCGTTTACTCTCGAAAAGTCCATCACAAGAATGGGATCAGTGTATGTATCTTTGCTTGTGAGACCCCTGCAAGGCATTATTTGTTCGGGGGAAGCCTGGGGATCTTGAAACCTTGCACAGATGGAGAAGATTGCGCGACTGACGATGTAGCATCTATATCAGTGCTTCTCAAACTTTCTATACTTGCGACCCAATTTTCAATCATAATTTTCATCGCGCCTCCCTCGATACAATAACAATGTATTCGAATTCAATAATATAATTTAACGTATAGCTGAACATCGACTTTAAATATAAATTATCATTATACTTGTCTTGGTAATTTGTAATTTAAAATTATAAATTATCAAGACAAGTAATAAATTTTATATATTATTTTATGACATGCTCATAGGGTCACTGGTAATTATTAAACTTGTTCTTAACTTAGTAGTGTTAAATTCATTATGAAATACATTGCGCAGTACTGATACTTTTATAATTGTATTATATCAGTGTAAATGTGTATTTTACTTTTTATTATGTCGGAATGTATTTTATGTTTTTATGTCAATAAAAATTAATATTTTTTTTATTCTTTTGTTTTCGACTTTTCGATTTACTCGCGCCCCCCTTGTAGGGTTTCCGCCTCCAAGGGGGGGCCCCACAGTTTGAGAAACACTTATCTATATTGAGAGTCAACGAGTTCATATAAAGGAAGAAATCTGCAACTTCTGTTGATCGAAGGATTTGAGCACCAAATGGTAGAAGTCTGTCTTGGCTCTAGTGCTTACTGATTTCAGCTGGACATAATGGAATGGCCTTCACATCTAAGGTGATCCTGCCAGAAGCGAACTTCCAACGCACTTCGTCCATTTCGCACAGGAGCACCTTTTGCCACGATGAGGCAATTAGCAGGATTTTGGAGGGATAACATCCTATTAACTGGATTAAGCAAATGTGTCAATAAATGTGTCTTGTCTAATAAATAACTTCCTTTTAACTGGATTAAGCAATTTATTAGACAAGATAATGGAATTTATGTATTACCTATTTTGTTTCAATAGAAATTAATAAAGTAACATTTGAGTAAATGAGGCTGATAAAATGAACTGAATTTTTAACACTTGTTATTTAAAATAATTTCGAATTTATTTTAATTTATAGGAAAAAACGCGATCCTTTACTTGAATTACATTTTTCTGTCCTATTAGTCTGCTATTTTTGAATAGGGTAAACTTGGTAAATATGGACACTAAAACATTTAATTGAAAATATACTACATTAAAACACTTTCCATTTTTCCGAAATGAAAATATTTCAAACTTTAGAGTATGATCTTGTGACGGATCTATCCGCGATCCGTCCACTAATCCTCTTGGGAAATCTTTGGGCTATCAATTCGTATTATTCACAACCAACACTTCGGAAGAAGAAAATCGTGATATGCAAATTAAGTTTACTATATACAGTCGAAGTTTTCTAGCTAGAATAGAGAGTAGGAGAGGAAATAAACCAGAAATCAGGTGAGATTGTTACTGACAGATATCATTATTGAATTATTGTGAATAAATACTTATTAGAAGAAAGATTTAAAGCGACGATTGATCACTGAGATTAAATTAATATTAGATTACATCGGATGATAGATTAGATCCTATATAAAGTAAGGATCGAGTTTGATAGTCTCCTAATCTTTCGTGTATTTCGTCGTTGTTCCACTTTCGCGGTTAGCATTGAGACATTCTCTTATTCTTATTAATTGGATTTGTGTCTTTTCATTGTGGGATAAATAAATAGGTTGATTGGATCATGCCTAGTGTTTCTTTCCTACCTCTTACATATCTAGGTGCCCAAGAGAGAGGTGAAGACTTCTCACAGTCTTTGTAATGGTATATGAATAAACCTCTCCCTCTTGTTGCTGTGTGCATAAAGAAGCTCCAAAACAAATTCAGCAATTGCTCATATTTTACTAAAACTTAAGGTAATAAGGGCTCAATTGCTGGAAATATGGGCAGGTTACAGTACAAAAAAGGTAAGATAAATTGCCATCTCTACTTTTACCTATTACAAACGGAAATACATTTTTACACAAGTTACATGTTTGGCAAATGATAAGGAGTATTTTTAAACCTCCATTATCGAACAAATTGCATCATAAAAAGGGTTCAAGTTTTTATTCATAAATTAAAAATAATTAATTGGTGAAAATCAGATAAATTTTTAAATTAACACAAATTATTAGAAAATTTAAAAAAACAATATTTAATGAGGATTTGGCCTTGCATTATGCGTTACATTTATAACAATAGAATGAGCCACCCACTAACTCAACACATTTGAACAAGATGAACAAGCGCCAAAACAATCCACCCATTCCTGTCCTTGTTTTTCATCATAACAGTTATCATTACAAACATGATACATGCAGGATGCATTCTTTTTGCTGACATTTAATGTTGCTCTGTGTTTTCCACTGCACTTTCTTTACGACCTCCATTGATAACTATCTTCTTCGTTGAAGCCAGACCTTCTGCACTTGTCAGCTCTCTTTTAACATTCTAACGTCTTCCGCAATTTCCTCAGGTTGTTTGTTTTCAGTGTTGGAATTGAACTCAGTTCCTAACAAGTAATATAAAAAAAATTTAAGTCAATTCCTACTTAGATCAACAAAGAAAAATTTTATTTTAGCTACTTTTTATTAAACAGTTACAATTAATATTAATATGTATATACATAGGACAGAATCACAACACTAAGTGGTAATTAATTTTTATTAATTACCATTAAAGTATCGTATTGTCATCCAAAACAATCGTGTATATAAATTTCATTTCAACTGAATGCTTTGAAACGTGAGAAAAACCTTTTCAAGTTTTGACACAAGTCGCCAAAATGATGCCAACGTGGTTGTGTGTATTTGTAATTCTTTAAATAATTAGTTTTAATCAATTAATTTTTATTAATTATTATTATATTATTGTATTGTCATCCAAAATAATCCTGTATATAAAATTTCAGCTCAATCGAGCGCTTTAAAATGTATTTTATTAACAATTCAAAATTCCACCAAGATAAATAATTAAATAAACATATAAATAAATAAATATACAGAGATTGTGAGCTAATAGTAGGAATTGAAAAAAAATGGGGATGCTGACTGTGAGAATTTAGTAGTGATAATAAACGAACCATGCGCTGCTGTAATTTGGTCTAAGTTATTGTGAAGAAGAGTTTTGCGGAAGAAAGATGAACTCAAAAGACGTATAGGACGAGAGAATGGTCCAGGAGTAGGGTTGGAAAGCCTCAAACTTCGGTACTACCCATATTACCCTTAATTTTACTGTCCATATTTGCTCTAATGATATTATTCATTAGTTGGCATTATTGCTGTCGAAAGGAGAAAGAACGAAGCTAACCTCTTCCGTCAACGGATACTACAGTCACATAACATTACAACTTCTATAGGTTGTACTTAAAATTAATTTGTGTGTGTCAAATATTAAGTCAAATAACTGAAATATAACAACAAATGCAATTTGAAATATCAGGCTGTTCTGCTTACATTACAAATGATCTGTTTACACTTTTGCTTGCACATCACAACAACACAAAGAAACTTCACAGTCACCATGACACTTGAGCATTATTATCTCAGCAGTACCAATCCAACTCAAAACCATTACTAACATGGTATTTGCTTAAATTATCTTAGTGCTCATATTTACCAAGTTTACCCTATCATTTTTTCAATTCATACATTTCTAAAACTTCAAAAAATTTTTAAATGCAAATAAAAATATTTTTTTAAGCTCAATGTGTTGGCAAACTATGTAATATTAAAATAAATTGAATGAATTTAAAATGAAACTGTTTTAATTTCTTACAAAGCATTTTAATTATATTTTTAAGTCTGTTATGCTTAGTGTTGAAGGATATTACTTTCAGTAAGCCCTCCACTTACGCTATCCTTAAACAATTTTGGAAATAATTCTATGTTATATAGATACAGTGAGAATTATCGGACAATTTTGGAATGAAGTTTCCCCAAAAAAATTTTAATGGTGTCTGGAAAAAACTACAGTCTTTTTCTCATCATTGAATCTCAGTAGGAATCAGCAACAAAGCTTGGTGAAATTGGTAATAGGATTGAAGAATATGTCAATCTTTCCAGGGAAATAAATTTAGAAGTGGATAGCGATGACGGTCAAAAACTGCTGTATTCCCACAATCATGAGCTGATAAATGATGAGCTCACACAAATTCATGAGCAGGAGCGAGGCAATGAAGATCTTGAAGACCGAGTTGGGAATTTGACAGGCCTCTGTTTAATTAAGAAAGGGTTACAAATTTTGTAAAATATAGACTTTAACGAAGAGTGAACTTTTTCCAACAAATCAAGGAATAAAAAAAAATTGTTAGCATGCTACAAGGAAATTTGTGGGAGAAAAAAAATCCTTGAGCCGGCAGACTTTTTTGTTAGGTTTTATAAAATCTTATACATCAAAATAACTTCGGTTCATAATTTTGTATTTGTGTTATCTAAAATTTTATAAAACATTTTTTTTCTTCATTATTATTTTCTTTCGTCTCCGGCCTCAGCTAAAAGTAATTTGTATGTTATTATATATAAATATATGTTATTACATATTAATAATTTATGTTATTATATTTATATGTAAAATCATACTCCAAACTTACGCTGTTATCCCTCAGTCCCTACCTATAGCGTAAGTTCGGGGTATTACTGTATTAAACATAACGTTTGGCATCTATAAAAACAATTCTGTACTCAAAAAATCAATTTATTACATATAATCAATACTCAAAATATTATTTAGAAATATTCAGCATCATATGTATTGCATTTTTCTATTTTTTATAAGTATTGCATTTTCTCGTCAACGCTTTTCCCCTAGATCACCGAGAATTGATTAAAAAATTCTAGTTTTCAAGAAAATTTAACTTTTGCAAAATATCAATTGCCAATTTGCAATTTAACTAGGTATGTTATTAACTAGGTAACTGTTAACTAGGTAAGTGTTATTTAATCATTTTTTTGGTTATAAGGACTAAACTCACAAATTGCTTTAAAAACTGAAAATATTCATTTCTAATTTTACTTAAAATGAATTTTATAAAATAAAATAGGCCTTAATGATGTTTATGTTCTTTCATAAACCATTAAACAATTCGATTTTCTTTCTTTAATTGGAATGGTTAGAAAACACAATTAGAGAGAGCCATATTCTTATTTGTTCTCATCTTCTTAATTTGAGAATTTTAAATAGTTCCTTTAAAAATATTGAAGCACTAGTTCATATTTTACTAAGAAAGAGAGAAGTGTTTTGTTACTTCTGCATTTTATTTCTAGAGAATAAAAATCCTCAGAATTTAAAATTTTAGAATTGTGAATTAGTTTTATTTCTAATTACAATGTATATTTGAGTGTAAAAATAAAATAAATTAAATATCTAATATATATTCTAAACATCCAAGAGCTATCTCTTGAATTATTTACTCTGGGAATTTTTACCATAAATTTTAAGTTTCTTTAAAGAAATTTTTCCAAAAGGAATTTTACACACACACCCCACACACACACACACACACACACACACACACACACACACACACACACACACACACACACACACACACACACACACACACACACACACACACACACACACACACACACACACACACACACACACACACACACACACACACACACACACACACACACACACACACACACACACACACACACACACACACACACACACACACACACACACACACACACACACACACAAAAAATATATATATATATATATATATATATATAATGTAATAATTCCCTCTAACATACTTTAAATTAACCTCTTTAATGATTTATAAATAATCTTTCTTTTTTGGTTTAAAATAAAACATTGTAATCTTAATCGTAATCGGTTAAATCTAAATCTAAAGCCCGCGCATTTTAGCCAATGAGATGCCCAAAGGAAAACGCCTATTCAACGTAATCGCGCTCTCTTTCTCTGCTTGCCGCCATCACATAAGATTGAAAATACTTGCTGTTTTTTTTTTGTCTTTGTGTTGTGTCCTCCAAAAAACGCCGCTGTCTATGCAAGGTTAACGTAACGTAATTGTACTGATAATAAAGGAGGTAAAGCTATTTTGAAGACGTCATTATTTAATCAAAATTGATAATCTTCCACTCCGGCCAACACTACTAATCTATTTATATATATATATATATATATTATATATATATATATATATATATATATATATATATATATATATATATATATATATATATATATATATATATATATATATATATATATATATATATATATACACATATATATATCAGATTTTGCTGTCTTCCATATAGAGATTACTTTAGATTTAAAAAGCGTAAATACTATTCTATATATATATATATATAGAGAGAGAGAAAGAGTTTTAAAATAAAATATATTAAGATTTTTTAAGAATTAAACACACTATTTCCAATGTATCATAATTATTTCTTTTTCTCAGAAAGTTAAAAAAATAAAGTAGAGAAGATTAAATTCTACTATTTTTTTCCGAGTTTTTAATTTAAAATTAATTCTAGGAACATTTGTCTAATCACAAAATGTAAGCTTGATTGTTCAAATAATACTGAAGAAATATATATATATATATATATATATGTTTACATTTTGCTTTTTCTTTTAAGCAACATTTTTCGTGTATAAATTGTATATTCGAAGAAAAAAAGAGTTGAAATATTCGAATTATTAAAAACTTTGAAATAATGAATTTAACTATCTTTTATAGCAGAATTTTTTTAACATGTTTCTCTCTGTCTGTTCTCTCAAAAGCGTTTTCAAAATTTTTTGAATTAGTAGTTAAAAGATCTTTCATTAAGTTCAAAATATATTTAAAGTTTTCTCAGAGGAAATTGATTCTATTTGTTATTGAAGGAATTATATTTATTCTATTTTTCTGTATCAATGTATGCTTTTAATTTTAAAAGGTTTCAATATTTGAAAATCCAGCGAACTGACGGGTTTTAATACAATTAATTTTGATACAAAATAGTAACCTTTATTGCATGAACAATAATTTAAGCAAATTCTCAAAGATAAATCCTTTCACGCCAATTAAACAAATTGTCAAAATCATCATCATCAAATTGTAATTTTTTAAAAACTAAAATGCATTATTCTTTTCCAATTTGGTTAGTTTCTGTATCAAAATTCTTTTTGTTATTTCTCCTTTTTGGCTTCATATAAATAAATAAAACGAAAATAAAAAAGACATACTATTTATTAGCATATGCATATAAATTAATACTAAATTTTATGCGCAAGTTGTTAATTACATTTCGATGATATTTTCTATGTTCCATTATCATTTTTATTCGTACATATTAATTTACTAAATGCAATACTCGGCATTGTGTGAAAAGAAGGTTTTTAATAAACTTTTCTATTAGGGATTGAAGCGTAAATGAAGTTATTTTACCAAATCAAGTTGAATTTCAATTTATCGGTAAGATAAAAAATTCCAGATTTTGGTGATTAAGGCCTAAAAAAGTGAACTTTTACGAAAAATTAATCTTGAGATAATATTATATGTACAATGAGAAAAAAATATCGATGAATTCAAATTATGAGCTATTTGTTATCAATGTCGTTTGCGAAACAAGGAAATCAAATTATAAAGAAATGTCTGAAAGGCCTTGAGAAAAAAAAATTGCAGATTCCTATTTTGATTGATTTTTGATTTTATATAGAGTTTTCTTTATTTCTTACTTAAGCATTATAAAAGTAATTCGTCAATAATAAAGTAAAGAAATTATTTTTATATGCGTTTGACTTCACTCTACAATAACTACTTTAAAAGAAATTTTTCAATGCTGCATTACATTTTTGAAAAATAATTTCATTACTGGTGAAAGCAGGCATTGAATAGTGACACAAATACACACACGAACTTGATTTCTAGTATATCAAATTAGTACAAGAATGGGGTCGATTCATCACCAGAGGGAGCAGCAATTGTTTGCCAATTATAACTTGATTATCAAGTAAATAATAACAGCTAATCGTATTACACTTGTGGTTCTGTGCTAACGATCGATTTTTCTGACATTTTCACAGAAGTAGTACTGTGATCTGTTTCTTTATGTTTGCAAAATTAAAATTCTTTGAATACGAAATGTTCTGAAAATATTTCAGACTGTTTTTCTTAAAACTTTAAATATCGTCACCGTATTTGATAAAAACAAAAAATATTGAAAATGGAATAATGGTACTTACGTATTATCGCAATCAATTGGCTACAGTATATGAAACGAAGTACATGATTGCCAATTCAGCGCATACGACACAAGCGAAATCAAATTTACCAACCTGGCGAGTTATCTTGAACGTTGGCGATTATTTCGATAATACGTAAGTACCAAAAATAACTATAACATAATTATTAACATTCTTTGGGTGGATGGTGGCTCGCGCGATAAACAGAATTTTGTAGGAATTAAATTTGGTTCAATGTCTTTCTGTTGGTGAAAAGCTGATACATAAGGCATGCTTCTTCAAAATGATCGGAGCATACTGATGAATAGCTAGATGGTTTGCAGTTTGTTCGACCTAAGATTTGTATCCTTTTTTTTAAAATAAATATGGATTTTTCAGTGGAAACCGAAAAAACTTTTCATCCTACTGTCATTATATTAATTTTTTTATGGTAATTAAATATGCCACAATATTTCATTTTGTTAAATGATAGTAGGTACAAATCGAAAATGCCGCCAAAATACTCAGTCGAATGAAACATGAAGGTAAAACGTGGCTATTTGCTTAGAGTATCTTCAAGTGATTATGACGTTAGATAAGAATCGGGTCCATTATACGAACAAAACAAAACAAAACTGTTATTTTTATTTTATTTAAAATTTTTTGGAATATTGTGATTTCAAATAAACAATAATGTTAAGGTATCCGACTAAGTTCGGAACCGTGATATGCAAAAGCGTGTAAATGGATAATATTTATGGTATTTAGTGTCACTTAGATTAGAATACATGTATAAAATTGTTTTAAGGACATTATGTTAAAAAAAATTATTTAAATACAATATTTTGGCAAAAATTAACTTGGGAATAACCTTTTTTCCAAATGTTCTCCTTTTGTAAAAAATGCTTCTATTTATTAATATTTTGCCTGTATTCAGCTCAGACCTCTGTACAGAGGCTCAGCTAGATTTTAAAAACGCATAACTTGAAGTCGGTTTATCCATTTTTTACAAAAACAAAAGGGGAAAAATTTTTAAGGGAAAATACGCCGATAATTATTTCAAATGGTTTGTAACTCGAAAATAATCTAATTTTTCAAAAATCATAGTCTGAGTATATACAGGCAAAAATATTAATACAATAGAAGCATTTATTACAAAAAGGAGAATATTTGGGATAAAAGGTTATTCTAATTTAAATTTTTTCCAAAATATTAATTTAAATTTTTTTGTCATAATTCCTTAAACATTTATACATTATTCAATCTAAGTGACACTAAATATCATGAAAATTATACATTTATGCACTTTTTTAAAATCATGGTTCCAAACGTAGTCGGATACCTTAAAGCAACCATTAAAAAAAATCACACTAACTTTAATTAACTTTTTAATGAGACAGGGGAGAGAATTGAAGAATTAATCAATCTTTCTTCTGTTATTTATTTGTAGCATATATACAACGTATGATCTTTTTTTTTCTCAATAAATACATTTTTATGTTTAAAAAAATATGTGATGCAATTATTATAATTTCTTAGAATTTTTTTTTTTGAAAAAAAGGTTGGCATTGCAAGCAATTGAGTCAAGATAGCAACAGTTTAGATTCCGTTTTAATAAAGAAAACAACTTCCTGTTGCGTCGGAATTTAAAGTAAACCGAAAAAATATATGCCCTTTACTTACTATTAACTTTTTTAAAATTTTGAAGGGGAGAGAGTAGCACAAAATGCGTGAGGAACTTTGATTAATTGAGTGCTGTGGCACTTTGATGTGAATTTCAAGACCAAAAGGCAATTTTGTTCTTAAAACCTCTTATTAAAAATGTCGAAATAACTCATTTTGAGACAGAAGAAAAACAAATGCAAGAGAAAAATATGTTCTATGTTTAAACCTAATTTTCTTTCGAAAACTCATTTCTAAGAAATAAAAAAGTAGTTATAAAATTATACTTATTAAGAATCAATATTTTCAGGGGAAAAATGAATTAGATTAAAACATTCACTCATATTTCTACTGTTTCGTTCAGAAAAATTTCTTTTAATCTATTGAAATAACTTCCAATGAGTATTTGATCATTTTACCTAAATGTTTATGCAAATATATTTGTTATTATGTAAACAAGAGGTATATTAGTACTTGTTTCTATTATAGTTCACATAGATTTCAGGGTTTCGTCGACCAGCTATTGAATTTGTAAAGAAAAGGTAATCATATGGAATTTCTATTTTAATTTATGAATCTGATTTATTTTCATCATAAAAAAATGAATCCGAAAGAGCAAAGATAATGAAGGTTTTCAGTGAAATTATATTCTTATTCCGGTTCTGATGAAAATATTTTTAAGTTTCTGAAAACATGTAAACAATCTATTAAATAAGAGATACAAAAGATTTCATAAATCAAGGATGAAATTTTACTGAAAAGTTCCTTAAACTTTTGCTCCTCCACACAAAAGACTACTACACATTAATTTTGTATATGGCTTCTCGATTTACAAGTGGATAATTTAGGAGAAACAAATAATATAAAAAAAATAAATTTAAAGTCGATTCCTAATTAGATCACCAATGAAAATTTTATTTTAGCTACTTTTTATTAAATAGTTACAATTAATTTAAATATATATATACATATGACGGAATCACAACATTAAGTGGTAACTATTTTTTTTTTATTTTCATTAAAGTATCGTACTGTCATCCAAAATAATCGTGTATATAAAATTTCAGTTCAACTGAATGCTTTAATACGTGAGAAAAAAAAAACTTTTTAAGTTTTGACACTTCGCCAAAAGGGTCGCTAAGTCGCCAAAATGATCCAACATGACTGTGTATTTGTAATTCTTTAAATAATTAGTTTTAATCAATTAATTTTTATTAATTGTTATTAAATTATTGTTTTGTCATCCAAAATAATCATATAAATAAAATTTCAGCTCAATTGAACGCTTTAAAATGTATTTTATTAACGATTGGAAATTCCACCAAGATAAATAAATAAATAAATAGAGAGTTTGAGACCTAGTAGTAGGAATTGAAAAATACCAGTTCAATTTTGTCTACTGATGCAACGAGATCTGTAAGCAATAACCACTTTATTAGTCCTACAGCTAGCATGCAAATTCAAAGCTCACGATACACATTGCCTTGACAATGTAACGCTGAATGAATAACTGAATGGGAAAATACCATATTTACTCGAATCTAAGCCGTCATCGATTCTAAGCCACACCCCCAATTTTCTACTCGTTTTTGACAAAAAATAAAATTAATTGTGTAAAACGTTCATCGATATCTGATACTTAACAAACTAAAAAAAATTATGAGAAATAATAAGAAAATAATAATTTATTTGACAGTGTTTTAACTTATAATTACAAGTTTTATTAACTTATAATTACAAGTATTATGAACTTCAGTATCATGTTTTGAAAATGATTGGTCTCTCCCATTGTCACTGCTGACTTCCGAATTGGTGTAGGCGTCGCCATTTTCTAATACGGTGTCGTCTTCAGTGCCATCGAATATATTTGTTATGCAATATATTTTTTAAAAGAATATGTTATACAAGAATATAAAAGAATTATTAAAGACTGTTAAACATTTACAAGCAAAAACTAGATCATTCTGCTTGCGCCATCGACGTATATTTGTTCCATCCAAATTTTCACTAGTGTCTACTCTGTTTCCCTTTTTTTTTCTGCCTCCTTCATACTTGTGTCACAGTGAACTTTTCTTAGATGCTATTACCGATATCTTTGATGTGTAGGATTGAAGAAAGTGTATACAAAAAAGTTTCCTAAATGCGAGCAGACACTCGATATTTTCGGACAACTGAATTACTGGTGGATTAGGCCTAGTGGTCAAGTGGTAGCGTATCACGCTTCCACACCGCAGGTTCGGGTTCTATTCCCGGGCTGGGCAAGGTCGACTCAACCTTTCATCCCTACGGCAGAGGGTCGATAAATGTGTACCAAGCTTGCTTGAGGACTTAAGCACTGGGGTCACCCTTCAGACTGACCACCTGATCGGGACATCTGCTCATGCATCTCAGCGCCCAATGGTCACGTATTCTGGGATGGGCACAGTAGACTTTGGCCCTCATGGGCTGTTGCGCCACTGAATTTGAGTTTAAGAAGGAAATAATAGGTTTACGGTATCAGAAATAGGTAGTAAAAATACTTAAGATTCAAAATTATTTAAATATCTTAAAAGAACTGCGTCAAGCGTTGTTTCATACTTCGTCGTGCTCACATTTGGATTATTTGACATAATTAAATTGAATTTTGATTTTAAAAAATCAACTAAAGGTTTTGATTTGTCTTTTGAAAAATCTACATTAAAATCCTTTCTTAAAATGGTAAAGAATTTGTTAAGAAGAGGCGATTCGACTTTGTGAATTTTATTTGTAATTTAACAATATTCAATTCTATCAATAAACTAATTAGAGCAAAGGGATAGTAAGACAGATAGTTGACTGGGAAGAGAGGAATCTCTAGGTCAAAACCTTTAAATATGTGATTTAATTAAGTGATATAAAGAAGATTTATATCACATAATCTCTAGCTTATACTAGCTTTTTGTCATTGTATGGCAGTTTTGTACAAGCATATCCGGTGCTGCTGCAAGGTAAGTGCGGCAAGATAAGTATCAAAATTGCTTGGGGACTTAAACACTGGAGTATCGCTTCAGACTGACCACTTGATCGGGACATCTGCTCATGCACCTCAGCTCCCAATGGTCACGTATTCTGGGATGGCACAGTAGGCCTTGACTCTCATGGGCTGCTGCGCCACTGAGTTTGAGTTTGAATTACTGGTGATAAACTGCAAAATGGGATAAGTTATTGATGCAAGTGACCAGAATGGACCCTTATATTTTTACCTTTGAAAGGGGTTGAAACCCAATTCCCCTCATTCAACAAATGTGTTGGCCTTCGATTATAAGCAGCACCTAATTTTCAATGGCATTAACAATGGAAAAACTGTTTGGCTTAGATTCGAGTAAATAGGGTAATTTACCCAACAGAGTCTTATAGCTTCTAAGCTGGCTTCCAAAATATAACGCTTGGTAATAAATAATTTAATGAACATCTTCTAGCTCTTATTAAAAATTTTTAACTTTACATAATTATTAACATCCCTACAATAAAACACATAAGAATTCTCATGTTTATCAAAGAGTAAAAGCTGATGATTTTTGGTACTATTATTCGTTTTGTGGCGCTGATAGTTTTAAAATTTGATTTTCCCTTTTTTTAAGCCGGTGCGTTTGATATGCCTATTCTTCAGAATTAATTACTGATCATTTTTGTTCCATCTACTAGTTGTCCAATTATTTAAAAACCTTAAAATCATATCATACATTTTGTAAAGTACATCACTCATGCTTTTCTTTTACACCTTTTTAAAAATTTAATTTTGAAAGAAAACTTTTAGATGGTTTGAGTTTTGAAAAAAGAGGGATACATAGTAGAGTGTTAAATCAGTAATATTTATGCTTCTTTTTTTAAAACATTAAGTAAAAATCTTTATTAAATATAGTTAATATTTATGGTTAATTATTAATTGATAGATACTCCATAGATAGTAATGCGAATACAAATGATAATAAAGTGTATAAATTCATTTTAATTATACGAGACATTTCAATGAACTCTTTGCTTATAAAAGACAATTTCTTTTTTTTATTTCGAACGTTAGAAGTCATTGTGGCTCTTTATTGATACGATACATTCAAATAACACCACGGTGTTTTATTTCAAACATTTTTAAGAAAAGAAAAACAAGTAACAAAAAAAAAAAATTTTTAAAGTCAATACCTACTTTAAATGGATGAATAGAAAGTATTTTATTAACGATTGAAAATTTAAACAAGATATATATATATAAATATATATATATATATATATATAGAAGAGAGAGAGAGAGTGAACTGATAGTAGGAATTCAAAAAAGAGCACGATTTGTCTGCATTGTTGAAACAATGCTCACCTGGTTTGGCTAGTTTGGCTGAAAAATCAGTTTTCGATGCCAATATTTGTCATTGGTTTAACTGCTACATTGTTACAACAATGGCGACAAATCAAAGATGGTTCAAAACCGGTAATTGATTTAATTAAGGAATTAATATTTGAAAATAATTGTATTATCATCAAGTGTCATCCATTACAAGTTTAAAAATATTATTTGAACTTGATTGGATGAATAGAAAGTGTTTTATTAAGGATTGAATCTTTGAACTTCGGCTGTTGTGTAGGACGAGCTAGTGCTTGTGAATAATATTTAACATTCTTGTATGTTGAAATGAAAAAGTGTGAATGCCTTCTTTGATTTATTAAGCAAATTTAAGTATTTATCCTGTGTTTTCAGGATCGGTTTTCGACAAATTTCCATTGCTCCTGAAGAACTGCCTTGCTCATTGCGACTGATTTGCATAAAATCTTCGAAACCCGATCTACGGAACAATGCTATATTTCACTCTGATACACAAATTACAACAGTGCTGTAACATTCGCAAGTAGATTGTCTTAAAATTTATAAAAGATCTCAGATATTATAATTTTATTGAGAAGTAGTTCGCATATATTAGGTTGGGGAAAAAGAAATCCATTAATTTTCGGTAGATGGCTGTAGTGTCGATATCTCGTGAAGTATCGATCAAACAATTTCAAATTTATGCTCGTTGTCAAGGTAACAGTTTAAACTAAAAGAATTTTTTTTGTTTGGCTCATTCAGTTGTGAGTTACAGTGTGTTAAAAATGGAAGTCAACAAAGAGAAAATTCAGTACATTTTACAGTTTTTCTTTGATAAAGGCGAAAATGCGAGCCAGGTGGCTGAAATTGTGAATGGTGTTTATGGTGCCGATACTGTAACAGCTAATTACGTGCAATTTTGGTTTCGTCGATTCCGTTAAGATATTTTTGATGTTAAAGATGTACCTCCATAGGCAGGCCCGTAGTCGAAAATGTCGATGAGATCACAGAAATAATTGAAATTGACCGGCATGTTAATAGTCGTAGCATCTCTCAGGAGCTAAAGATCGACCATAAAACAGTTTTGAACCATTTACTCAAAGTTGGATTCAAAAAGAAGCTCGATGTTTGGGTGCCACACCAATTAACACCAAAAACATGATGGATCGAATTACCATCTGCGAAGCCTTAGCCAAACGGAATGAAATCGACCCATTTCTTAAGCGGATGGTGACTGGGGATGAGAAATGGGTCACATACGACAATATTGTGTGAAAACGATCGTGGTCAAAGAGCGGTGAAGCAGCTCAAACGGTGGCCAAACTAGGACTAACGGCCAGGAAGATTCTACCGTGTATTTGGTGGGACTGGAAAGGAATAATTTATTATGAGTTGCTTCCGTATGACCAAACACTAAATTCAGATCTCTACTGTCAACAACTGGGCCGTTTGAAGCTAGTGATTGACCAGAAATGGCCAACAGAAGAGGTGTTGTGTTCCTTTAGGACAACGCCAGGCCACACACGTCTGTAGTGACTCGCCAGAAACTCTGGGAGCTTGGTTGGGAAGTTTTAATACATCCACCATATAGTCCGGACCTGGCACCAAGTGATTACCACCTTTTTCTGGCATTGCAAAACTTCCTGAGTAATAAGAAATCGGGATCAAGAGAAGACTGTGAAAATCAGTTACTATAGTGTTTCGCCAAACAGAACCAAGACTTCTATGAGAGAGGCTTTATGAAGCTACCTTTGAAATGGCAACAAATTATACAACAAAATGGTGCCTATTCGACCCAAATCGGACAATCAAAGCATGTTAAATTAAGTCTAGAATTCCATGCAAAAATAATGGATTTCGTTTTCCCCAACCTAATATTTATTTTATTCAAAAACAAATAACTGTACTTTAATATAGCAATATGATAAAACAGATTTCATCATTTTACAACAAAATGGGGCTTATTTGACCCAAATCGGACAATCAAAGCATGTTAAATTCAGTCTAGAATTTCATGCAAAAATAATGGATTTCTTTTTCCCCAACCTAATATTTATTTTATTCAAAAACAAATAACACTACTTTAATATAGCAATATGATAAAACAGATTTCATCATTTTTACAACAAAATGGTACTTATTTGACCCAAATCGGACAATCCAAAGCATATTAAATTAAGTCTAGAATTTCATGCAAAAATAATGGATTTCTTTTTCCCCAACCTAATACTTATTTTATTCAAAAACAAATAACTGTACTTTAAAATAGCAATATGATAAAACAGATTTCATCATTTTTACAACAAAATGGGGCTTATTTGACCCGAATCGGACAATCCAAAGCATATTAAATTAAGTCTAGAGTTTCATGCAAAAATAATGGATTTCTTTTTCCCCAACCTAATACTTATTTTATTCAAAAACAAATAACTGTACTTTAAAATAGCAATATGATAAAACAGATTTTATCAGTCGATGCACCAGTGTACTAGTCATTTTCGTAGACTAAATATTATTTGAAAAATTTTTAATTACCTTCTCAAGTCGAGACTAATGCTTTTATTTGAATAAAACGAAAAAACCTCTTAAGTCTAGACTTAGAAAACTGTAATCTAAATAAATAAATAAAAATCCTTTTGAAGCATCAGATTACTTTTCTCGAAAAGAATTTCAAAAATGTTTGAAAACGTTTATTAAAGGTCTGAAAAATCATTGACTAATCATTCTAAAATAGATTTAAAAAGACTCAAAAACTAATGCATAAAAACGGTAAGCAAATAAAATCATTCGTATTTCTTATTTTTTCCGAGTCCATTCTATTGTATTTAAATAAATACAGTAGTATTGAATTTAGAGAGATTGTGTGTGTGTTGAAAACTTCTGAATCCAAAATTTAAAGCAGACAAAAGCTTCGAATAAACAAGTAATATAAAAAAAAATTAAGTCAATTCCTATTTTATTTACTTTTTATTAAGTAGTCACAATTAATATCAATATGTATAGCTATACATATGCCAGAATCATAATATTAAATGACAAAATATAAAACGATTTTCCTTGCAATTTTCAGTTTTTCTTTCTATATAGGGTATTGGACTATTATTTTTGTTTGTTTGTTACGATTTATACATTAATTAAATTTAATTAGTCTAATAAAATAGTGTAGTAAAAAATAAATCACGTTTTCAGAAATTAGGCCATTTCAGGTTGAATTCGAACCCACGACCTTTGGATTAGATGTCTTCACCGATATCCGTTGCGCTACAGGACACGCCGAACGATTTTCCTTCCTATATATGCTGTTGGGCTATTATTTTTGTTTGTTACTATATATTCATTTATTAATTGAATTACGGAATTAATATTTGAAAAAAACTGTATTAACATCAAGTGTCATTCACTACAATTTTAAAAAGATGTACTTGAACTTGAATGAATGAATAGAAAGTATTTTATTAACGATTGAAAATTTGTCTATAAGATATATATTTATTGTGTGTGTGTGTGTGTAGGGAGCAGTGAACTAATAGTAGAATTGAAATAGAAGAAAAATTTTGTTTATTTTGCAAACGAGAAAATTTTGCAAGTAAATACATCAAGAAAGCGAAATGTATGCATTATTTAAAACTAAGAGCACTGACTGTATTGTTAGCGAATATATTCTTATTTTTCATTCAGCGAAATATCATTTATCCTCGTGCGAACATTTTTTTAAAATTTAAACACATTACTGATTCTAAAATACATTTTTTTGCTCAGGATGATGTAAGATTAATTTCCTGTCAATGTTAAGCAGAAAAAACTCTCTTTTATTAAAAACTTTTCACCATTTTAATAACTTTACAGGATGTCAGGAAAATACTGGAAGGTTAAGTATATCACAGAATACATTATTCAGAAAAAAACTCTTTTCTCCATGTTTTTCTTACTTGAAGTTTAATAATGCAAATATTTACTCCAATGTTAAAAAAAACAAATCCTTTCGTGATTTTATTAAATATATTTACTTTAAACTGGATGTATTTTTATTTTATTTACTTAGAACTGGATGCATAAGAAAAACCAATTAACATAAAAATTAAGTTTGAAATAGTTATTCTGATACCTCATTAAAAAAATTCTTCAAAATGGCTGCTGTTTTTGAAGTCAATTTAATACTGAAAAATAAAGTATATTTTAGTGATCCAGTTTTATTTTTGTTACTTTAAATTTATCCAGAAGTTTTAGAATAAGTAATAATTTTGAAATTTTCCAATGTAAGTATACGATACAGTTACTACAAGACATTAGATGATGAACATTACAAAATTCACCATTGTTTTTCATTCATTTTGTAGATGTTGTAGAAATTCCAGTTCTAAATACCGTGATCTTTTAAGATGAATCATAAATTTTTAATAAATAAATTTATTCTGTATTTCATATAGGAAAATAAAATTATCTGTAAAAAGTATCGCAATTAAATTATAAAACATATAGTGTTTGAATTTTTTATATTTTTAAATAAATGTACTCTATTAATTAGCTTTTTTAATCCTTTTTAAAGAAAATTGAGAAGTTGTTCAAGTCTTCGCGTCTTTTGGAACACATAAACTAAGTTAGTGGAAGTGTCAAGCATACCACAGAAAATAAATCATTAGCAGAAACAAAAATCTAGCTAATTGAAGACTATATTTTAAGACCATTTGGTAAGTTTAAAAACTAAAAAAACATTTTATAAGTTTTTACAAAAAACTACATTGTTATTTTAGCAATAAAGATTATGTAACTCAAAATATTATTATTATTATTATTATACCATTTATTAAAGAGTAAACATTTCATGAATTTATTTTAAAAGTTTAGCGCTATCTTCTAATCTGTGACGATTATTTCACTATATTAATTGCAACTATCTTAGAATCCATCCCTTTTACAATATTATAGCTTCATTTTACTAATCCTAATATACTCTTCATTTTATTCAATAGAACAACAACTTTTATCTGTATTTACTACTCATTAATTTAATGAAAAAACCTCCTCTCTTCACATGTTATTTCTGCATGTTGACCTAATTCTCTTCTGAACATTCACTCTTTTAAATTTAGCGCAATAAAATGCTCTCTTTATAAACCATCTTTGTAATTACGCGTAGATCAATTTCACCTAATAAGAAAAAGTAGCCAATTCAAAAGACGTCGCCAAATGGTGTCATCCTTTTTATTGTTTCGGAACAAGCGCGGGGAACGGTTTCACATTATTGGCGCTATTTCGCCATATTTGGTGACGTGTTTTGATGTGAAAAAATTGTGTGTGTGTGTGTGATTGACTATATAATACCTAAATACGTCCATTTCTCTGTGCTGGGTATCTTTATATGAGGACAACCTCCCTAATGCTGCTTGATTCTGTATGTCTATATATTAATATGAATTCATTTCATTCAAAGGATCATCATATTGTTACGAATTTTGTGTAAATAGTGCAAATAATTTGTATTTGAGTGTTTAATGCATTTATATTACTCTATGTGTTATATTTATTTCATGTTAAAATTGTGCTACTCACAAGCAATGCCGCCCCTTACGTTATAATGGTGATTCAATGAGAACTTGGCGAAATCTTGGCGGTTGAGCCAAGTTGGTATCATTTTTGGCGACCAAGTTGGCGGCCAATTTGGCGTCATTGGCGACCATTTTGGCGTCATTGGCGACCATGTTGGCGAGTTAGGAACCCTTTGGAATCTTCTAGAAAGTAATAGATCTCTCCACTAGTGTCACATTCAATGACACGAGCGGTTATATATATATTTCTGGAAGTTTCTGTCACGCTTATATGAAAAGATGCTCGCGGGTACGGCAGTCATCCTTGATTTCAACCAGCGAAGAATGAACATTGTTTTGACTAGCGATTATCTCGGCTGAGCTTGTGAATAATCTGTTACATACGCGTATTTTAAACACTGGCAATTGTGTTTAAGTGCTTTTGAAGGTGTGAAGTCCTTCGGAGATTTAATCTGTGAATATTGCTGCTGAATCCTGTATTTAAAGGGTTGGACTTTTGATAATAAATTCTTATCGCTCTTAAAGAACTGTTTACTTTCTTTGTGATTGTTTTGCATAAAATCCCCGCACCCTCGGATCTACGTAACAATATTATTCAACAATATCACTATAGTGACCACCTGTGTTAGTTGAATTCTTGGAACCATTTTATTCTTAGGGTTAAATTACCGATAAGTTGGTGTCTGTAACGTTGCTAATTAAGTCATTGTAGGATATAGAATACGAAATTGGTTTTATCATATTAATTTTTTATAAGAATTTCATCCATGTAAGTGCCATAGATCTCAGTGCTTCACCTTAGATTAAAGAATTAGTAAGCCCTGCAGACTTACCTGTATCAACTCTTGCTGAAAACGTGCAGAGTTGTGTGAAAATTGAACACTTCATTACTCAGAATTATGCTCTTTTTAAACAATTTTAAATTAAAATATCATGCATTTGATTACACCATTAAAGTTATTTAATAACAGAAAACTGTAGAAACTCTTAATTAAATTAAAAGATGGTATGCAGGAAATCGAGATATAATTTTATAATCTAAGGAATTTAAGAGAGGGACCTATAAACAAAATATTTCGAACACAAATGTCAAATTTTTAAATGATTTATTCTAATTTTGAGTAAAATACCAAAGAAAGAGAGGGGCGACTAGCTGCTTACATGATCTTTAAGAACATGAGAAGTTACTGCTGATTTTAGCGCAAGAGTATCTCAAAGCATATTCAATAAGATGGACTTTGAAAAGGACGTGATTTAGAAGCAGGACACGAGGACTAAAAAAAATAGCTTCTCTGGGTAAATCTTTTTTTTTCTTTTCTGTTTCATCAAGCAAAGAAAAGTATCAGAATGAGACGTAAAACGATGGCGGCGGGCAGATCGTTTCTGACACTTCGAATTAATCTCGGAGTTCCGGCTTGAACGTGTATCCAGCCATTGGGTTTCTCATGGTCATCGATTTTGGTGTGGTGTCAGATGAAAGACCCCTCAATATTTAGGAGTGCACGTGTACATAGGAACAGTGCTATGCTATCTCACAAAAGGAAGCCCATGTTGCATCTGTGGGGCACGGAAACGTCCCAGGGCAAATCTACATAGAATCGTTTATGCCCAATCAAAACGAATAGTTTGATTTAAGGCTAGTTAAAGAGAGCTCCGAACGGAATGCAACACGTATAGATCAATTAAAAGTACGTAGAGAAATAATGTTCAGTGACCTGGTTGGTCTGAGTCTTGATGTCCCTTAAGGCTTTTTATGAAAAGGATTTAATGTTTGGAGAGGAAAAATTATCACGTGGGTCTGGCAGGAGAGACAGAGCCAAATGATGGGTGCCTGCTCAGATGGCATCAACGTCATTCGAACCTGGCCCAAAACTACAATGTTCGTTACCAACTTGTTTTGTTTCGAAATGCGACGTTAATACAAATTCAGTTGATCTAGCAGTTTGAAATACAGAAGAGAGAGAATGTTTATTGAGTGAAACCTAATAATTTAATAACGTAAGCTAAATATTTAGGTATTATAAAAATGTGTAACCCCATTATATAAATTATTTATGCGATTTATCATGAAAATGAAAATTTCAAAAACTGTCTAGGGTGTCGAAAATATGACTAAACTAGAAAACGCGTTAAAAATACAGACCAAGACCTTCGCTTGCGGTTTTTTATCTATTTATATAAAAATGGTCTGTACACATGACCTCCCTTCACTCCAACACCATTCAATTGATCTCTATGAAAATTGGCATGTGTATGCATTTTTTTTGTGGTGAAGGTTTTTGTGCTATTCTCTTTGTTGCAGCTCCCCTCCAGGATGCGCTTCAGTATATCAACTTTTGCATTGTTCAATCTATTGCGAAGTTTTCAACGTAGTCACCAAAAATGATGCCAACTTGGCTCTATAACCAACAGTTCGTATGTTTCCATTGAATCGCCATTATAATGTAAGGAACAGTGTTGCTCTATGAATTTTATAGTTTTAACATAAAATAAATACAACAGAAAGTATCATTAACATATTACATATCCAGATATGAATTATTGACACTATTTTAAGCGTTCATTGTACAAATTTTGTAACAATGTGTTACTTTACTGAGCAGAAATCAGCTTAGGAAGGTGTTTTAAAAATCTATCCACAACAGTGTTACGGAGCATTATAATTTTTTTTTTAAAAAAAATCCTTTTTATAAGCTATTAGATCTACAGAATTAAAATTTAACAAATATGGTTTTTTTTTTGTTCAGCTGTGGAGATAAGCAAAAAGCTTTTTTGTTGTTGTTTTATTTGCAATTCACGTAAAAATAACTCATTAAAAACTTCTTCATTCTTCAATCTGTATTGTTTGATTTTTCAATTCCCCGTGCAAAGAACGGGTATACCAGCTGGTATTTTATAAAGAAAAGATTATAATGTTTCTGTTTAATGAAATGCAAACTAAATAGTGCGATGTCCAAGTTTTGCATCATTCTCGTTTCAAAAGACTTCCCCGCCAGAACAAGTTGTACAAAGCAAGGTTTATCGAGTTTAAATCTGCAACACATGGGTACAGTAAATTTCGAACTACCTATAAATAAAGTCCACCTCCAAGATCCACAATTTATAGAGGAAAGAAGGATTTACGATAAAAAAAGCATACTGTCAAAAACAAAATTTAATCACTCTCGCCGAAGCTGAGATGTTGTTATTCGTAGAGACTCGATCTTAAGTGTGTGACTAATGATGCGCACATTGAAATCGTGCAATAAAACATGGTAAAAGAAACTTTGGTGTTTTCTGGAACACAAAAAACCACCTTGCTGTAATTTATTTGTAAGTAAAATTTGAAAATGTAGTCATACTTTTCGGTAGTTCGGTACCTGAAATGAACTATCTCCTCTTTTGATTTGTAGGAGTTTAAACAAAATTGTTAAAAAACAAAAAGGAAATATATCCGTTTAATAAAAATGTTGAAATTCTTTTAAGAAAATTGGAATTTTTTAATACTTGATGTAAATTTTTCCTTTAAATACACAGCTGGCCATAAAAATTGCAACACCATGAAGGAAAGCAAATTCAAAAAAGATATTTATTGCGCGTAAACAGTATGGCTAAAAGACAAAATTTTCAATTTTTAATCAGTTTAGGGGTTTACAGAGGTGCAAAGTTAGTAGAAACAGTTGTCACCTCTGGCATATAAAAAGGCCCTTACTCGGTTAGGTAAGGCGTTGAACAGGGTTTAAATGACAGAAGTGCTACTCGACAATGCTTTTTAAGTCTATGCCCCACTTCATCAACTGTATTAGCTGGAGAGGAGTAGCACAGGCTGGTCTCTCACCAGCTGTTTTCAATGGGTGAGATATCTGCAGACCCTAAAAGTCGGGCAACAATTGAATACTCTGTGTATTGAAAAAGGTCAGAAAACGAAGTCCGATATATAGTCTTGCATTATTTTCTTGGAAGAGGACGTTTGGCAGTCCTAGAAGGTAAAGCACAATCATAAAACGTAAGATGTCAGAAATATACCTATATGCGCTGAATTTACAGTCGATCCGAACTAGAAATCTACATGTAATTTACCCAAAAGTGAAGGGCCCCTTTATCGATATCAAATGCAAGCAGTCGACGAGTAGTTTCCTCGTAGCCTACAAACATATATATGGCCATCAGGATACTGCATGTAGACTGGGACTTCTCTGAAAAGATGACACTGTGGCACTTCTGTATCCAGTTTTGTCGTTCGGCGCACCAGAGTCGCCGTATTTCTCTATGCAGCATTATCAAGAGAAGCCAAAGTGATGGTGATGATAGTCTGTCAGTAATCACCGCCGTACTGAAAACGTCGTAGCACTGTACGAGTGGATACTGGGTGTGCTGCGAACATGCATTTATTCTAACTAATGGTCCGTGATGTGGTTGTACGTTTTTGCAATGCCGACCTCACAATATGTCTTTTCTTTCGGGTGTTATTCATGGGATTGCGATTTGATCCTGCATGCTTTTCAGTATGACTCTCAGCAACCCATTGATTCCCATGACAACAGTTTGATTCCGACCAGTGTGACAGGCGATATTCCGGAACGATAATCCACATTCTCGAAAGGCAATGATACTGTCTCTATCGAATTTCTACGTTTAATGGTAAGCATTTCTTCTTATTATTCGAGGCATAATACGATACTCTGAGCAAATTCCGACCTCACAAAGCGCTTTCCGTGAATGAGAAATCAACTACATAACTTTTTTTATGCAGTGCTCGGATGTCGTTCCACCTCTCGCGCCTAAACGCGCTGAAATACGAGCATTAATCATTTGCATATCCCAACCTCTTCTTCCTTTCATGTGATTTTGACATTCGTCAGATCATTCCTTCTTGGTGTTGCCAATTTTAACAGCCAGCAGTGTATGTTAAAATCTTTTTCTTATACCTATGCGAAATTTCGAGTGGCAGCTATTATTTAGTGCACACTTCTTTAAACTGTACAGGGATGTTGTTGCAAAATAAAATCAACAACATTAAAAGACAATCTATCACCCTTTTAGGTTTTAAAACATTTTTCTTTATTATAATATCATAGTCTTTTTGTGACACGATTCAAAGTTATTTGTCTCTACTTGCCCGTGCACACCATATGTATAATTGCTTTATTTATTTATCCTATTTTTTAGAGTCTTATTTTTTTTTTAATTTTTTATTTATCCTATTCTATTATAGTGCCTTTTTTTTGAGATAAAAAAAAAGTGTTGATATATTCGTATTTACATTAATACATTTTGTTTTTCTTAAGGTATCTGAATAAGTTCGGAACCGTGATTTTGCAAAAGGCGCATAAATGGATAATTTTCATGATATTTGTGCACTTAAAATTAAATAAAATTGTTTTAAGGACATTTTGAAAAAAAATTTATTTAAGTACAATATTTTGGCAAAAAATTAACTTAGAGTAATTTTTTTTCAAAATGTTCTCCTTTAGTGAAAAATGCTTCTATTGTATTAATATTTTGCCTGTAAATAGCTCAGACCCTGTTTCAGAGGCTCCCAAATAAATTTTTGAAATGCATAACTCGGAAGTCGGTTTATCCATGTTTTAGAAAACAAAGGGGGGAAATTTTAAGAAAAAAACGCCGATAATTATTTCAAATGGTTTTTAACTCTGAAAATAATGTGAATTTTTAAAAATATAGCCTCTATACAGAGCTCTGAGGGTATATACAGGCAGAATATTTCAATAAAGCATTTTACAAAAGAACATTTGAAAAAGGTTATTCTAAGTTAATTTTTCCGAATATTTAAACAATTTTTGTCATAATTTCCCTTAAAACAATTTTATACATGTATTATAATCTAAGTGACACAAAATATCATGCAAATTATATATTTATGCGTTTTTTTAAAATCATGGTTCCGAACGTAGTCGGATACCTTAAATCTTTATTTGTTGATAAATGTATCAAAATATTGTTTTTTAAAAGCAACTTCTCATTTCACTTCTTTCAATCGATAACTATGGAAAAATTCATAAATATAATAAAATATTTTTTTTACAAAATACACTTCAAATTAACTTTACTTTAAAGCACAAGAAAGAATTCAAGATCAAAGCACAAGTATAAATACTTTTCATTTCCATTAAAAAATAAATTTGTGAAAGAAAATTATATGTTTAGTTTTTGCATACTGATAAGTAAGTAAAATTATTTAATATGTATATTTGCCTCTACTTATATTTCTATTACACATTTTAAATTAATGAATATTCAAATGCGTGGGTTGAACCAAAATGACTTTTACATATAATGTTCCAAAGATCTATAATTCTATATTTAGAAATGAATTTCTCGAGTAATAGAGAGAAACGAGATATTTTCTATCCAACATTTTGAGACGTAAGGAGGAAATCATTTTGCGGAATATTGATTGGCCAGAATAATTGTGTCTCTAGAAGAAATAAATTGAAGATTTCTTCTACTATGAGAATCTCTCATTTGTTCAGCTTTTACCCTACTTAGTTTAATAATTCCAAAATGTTAACAAATGAATTGATATTAAGACTAATAACACAATTTATTTAAAAAGGTCCATCTTTAAAACATTAATAATAATTGAGTCAATTATACGAAGCTATTTTGAGGATAAAATAAAACCTTTGAACGACTAATGCATTCGTTAATGGCAGCAACAGATTATGGAAAGCTTTCTCTACAATTCAAACTTCAATTAAGTTATTGAATTTTTTGATTAGCATTTTACATAGTTATTTCTTTCGCCTAAGGAAAAATCATTTTAAGGATCTCTAGGAATCAATGTTAAGTTACTGTAAAACTAACAACGCAAGTTTTTATCCTGATAAATATACTTTATAAATGGATTTTTAAATAACTACATATTCCGAATAATAGATTAAAATAAGAGAATCATTATTTCAAATCGTACTAAAAGTGTTTATTGCCATCCGTTTCATTTTAGGATTTATTACATTAAAAATTAATAGTTTCAATGTATTAAAGTTCTTAATGAGTTATTTTAGTCTAAGGAATATAAGAAATATAAATGGGAGTTCTTCACAAATTTTGTAATTTTAGCCGACTTTTCAAAATCTGAAAGTATATCACCTTTATTTTAATGTTGGCAGAGCTTCATAACACCGCCGAAAAATTTAACTTTTACTTCCACACCTATGTGTGGCAACTATCCAGAGGACTAAGAATATAATGGAAAAACGAAATTACTCTTATGACTTCTAGATAACATAAAAGATTTCATATTGTTTTTGGCATCCTATTGCAAAAATTATTCTCTAGACGAACGAATTAATTAAAATTATTTTTATATACATCTGATATATATATATATATATATATAACATTACACAATTGTAACTAACCCTGATTTGATTTATGGTAAAAAAAAATAAAGAGATTTCTCTATTTTTTATACACTTTGTTGTTACTTAATAATTAGATCATCATGAAAATTCAACTCAGTTTTTTGTGCAGTAATACCTCGAACTTACGTGTAGGTGGGACTAAGTGATTACCTAGTAAGTCGAATTCTTGTAAGTCGAGATATAATTTAGCATATAAATACATATAAATTATTTTTAGGTGGGAGGAGACGAAAGAAAACAATAAGAAAAAAATTGTTCAATAAAATTTAGATAACACAAATACAAAATCACAAGCCAAAAATATTTTGATGTAGAACAATGGTTGAATTTAAAAACTGGGCATTTTTCACAGCGTCGAAATTTTTTTTTTTAACTTTTTTTAACTGTTCTGATCATTGATTACACAAGATTACACTTCTTTGCTAATTCACATTTTTTTAAAGTTTTATATCGATTTCTTTAATAATGTTTAAGTTACATTCCAAAGACAAAGTTTTTTTTTTTTGTTTGGGGCAAAAGAATCAGTTCTAATTTTTTTTTGATGACATAGCGTCTCTGAAATCTGAGTAGATTTAATAAATACAACATATGCTATATAACAAATATATAACATCTAATAACAAATACACTCTCCGTAGATAAGAAATAAATAGCACAGAAAAAAATATCATGGCTAAGCATTGATTCTGCGCTATACGTCAGAGCATTGACGTATATTAATTAAAAAGGAAATGGGGAGTGAGTAATCGAGTTGAGTAGCGTTCAAACAAAACACGAATCGACGAGATTTGAAAACCCGTTCTGGGTTCAAAATTTTGCTGAGAAAAGGTAAGTCAAAATGTTTTGTATTTTGCCCTTTTTGTCACAACTTTTATTCTTTTTAATTTTGAGTTTTAGAATTTAGATATATGAATGGGAATTTTGGAAAAAAATCCCTTTCCCATTTGTTTAAGGGAAAAAATCCATCAAATGGGTTTTGAAAAATTTTTTGGTAAAAGAATAAGTAACTTTAAAAAAAATTTATTTTCCAAAAATTTTGCCTGTTATGTTTTTTCTTTCATATTTTAAAATTCCTTCATTAGTTGGGGTTTGATTGTTTTCAGGGGTTTTCAAAATTTAGGAAAGTATACCTTTTGGCAGGATGCAATTTTTGGATAAGTGCCTTTTTTAAAAATTAATAAATGTGTTTCCATTTCAAAGTTTTGATTTTTTTGGGAAAAATTTTAAAACTTGTTCTACAACCAATTCAAACTAAAAAACCCTTTTTTCCTTTATTATAAACGTTTTAGTTATACGTGTAATTCAAATTAACGCGCGTAACATTAGTGGGACTTCTGTTGTTGCAGATTGTGTGAATGATAAACAACTTATATTAGGATTGTAAGATGTTACTTTTTGTAGAATACATGCTGAATTGGAGTAATTTGCCAAAAGGTTGCTAACCAATTAACTAATTTTGCTGTTGCTCACTTTTTTGACAAGAGGGTTCGTGATTTGTTTCGAAATACCATTTTACAGACGTTGTTCTACATACCATTATTCCAGAACATAAAACACACCGCTTTGTCGCTTTTATTAATAATGCCATGCTTCTTGGTCCACCAAATTTGGAATTCTCTGTTACACTTACTATCTTGAACTTTTTGTTCTTTTGCTGAACTAGCCATGTTAAATAACAGTTATAAATCTTAAATATAAACCTTAAAATACTGTTGTGTCAATGAAATTGTAGACAAACTTTATATCATAAGCAATTGTAGTCTACGACGCAACTAAGGCAAGAAGACAATAATAAATGAGTGTGCTCCCCGCTGCCCCTCGACAGATCACTCGCGTTTGTTCGTAATATTTCATTGTGAACTTTGAAATTTTGAAATAAAATACAAACCATTTTGATCCTTGTCGTGACAAAAATATTGCGTCGTGTGCCATCAATGGCACGCGTGCCACTGGTTCGCCATCCCTGACCTAGGATATTGGTGATGAATATGTTCCAAAAATACTTGAGCTAGTACTCCCTCTCAGACTTTCATACCGTGTCAACTTGAAGACCTTGAAACACGCAGATCTAATGTGAATCATCCGTATTATTCAACTGATATTCAGTTGAAATGTTGGCTGGGTGGCGTGGTTGGTTTCTCGTTGGCCTTCTGTACCCAAGGTTGCGGGTTCGACCCCGGCCCAAGTCCATGAATTTTCATGATGCAGAAAATCGACAGCAGCCATGTCATATGATTATACTGCATGTAAAAGATCCCTAGGGGGTTTCCCTAGGCAAAATTAAATCCTAGTACAGGTTCGCATCGTTAGAGCTCAGTACTTCCCTTTAGAGAGGAAACTGGGCGTCAAAATAACCTGCTGTGATTGGTATCCGCCTACATGGCACTGCATTAAAAAAAAGAGATACTTGCTTTCGGTGAAAGTACTAAGTAGATTGATGAATGTTAATAACTGTTCATAATTTGCCCTTAGATATAAAAAAAATATTCAGTAGAAATAGGTTTGGAGCCCATGAATCAACTGCAACACAGCATCGGACATGAGCTCACTACCATAACCACTTGGCTACTGCAACTTTATTCGCTCATAATATATGTTTACATAAACTTGTGTGGCCACAGTAACTTAAAAATCAGGGTCTGAAGCTCTTGGCTGGCATGTCACGAGTTCGAGCCTTAATTCCTCTGAAGAATCGTCATGTAGAAGGGCTGATGCATGTTGAATCATTATAGATTCAAAGTTCTCCCATTGGAGTGAAAGTTCAGAGAGAGGTCTGCCAGCTCGGGTGTCATCCTAATCACTTGATCATGACTCAAAATCAGGAAATCCATCGCCATTAGTCTTCGCATTGCTTTATAATATAAATAAACATATCCCCGGAAAATCTTTTGATTATAACATTTAAGAATTGTTGTTTTAAAACATTATTCTTTTCTTAAGGTATCCGGCTCCGTTCGGAATCGGGATTTTAAAAAGGCGCATAAATGGCTAATTTTCATGATATTTAGCATCACTTAGAGATTAGAATACATGTATAAAACTGTTTTAAGGACACACACATTTTGACAAAAAAAAATTATTTAAATACAATATTTCGGCAAAAAATTAACTCAGAATAACTTTTTTTTCAAAATGTTCTCCTTTTGTGAAAAATGCTTCTATTATAATAATATTTTGCCTGTATATAGTTCAGATCTCTGTACAGAGACTCAACTATGATTTTTAAAAAATTCACATTATTTTCAGCGTTACAACCATTTGAAATAATTATCGTCGTTTTTTCTTAAAATTGCTCCCCTCTGTTGTCGTAAAACATGAATAAACCCACTTCTAAGTTATATATTTCAAAAATTCTAGTTGAGCCTCTGTACAGAGGTCTGAGCTATATACAGGCAAAATATTGTTCTATATATAGAAGCATTTTTCACATAAGAAGAATATTTTGAAAATGGGTCATTCTATGTTAATTTTTTGTCAAAATATTGTACTTAAACAATTTTTTATTGTAATACTATTCTTAAAACAATTTTATATACATTTTCTAATCTAAGTGACACTAAAGATTATAAATAGTATCCATTTATACGCTTTTGCAAAATCACGGTTCCGAACGTATTCGGATACCTTAAAGCAACAGTTACCAAAAGTAATTGATAAATATTAATGCAGTAAAAATGGAAATTAAAAAAAAAAGACTATACAAAATACTATGCTAAATAATTTACATGGATTGCAGAGTATATTTGCGTCTTTTTTTTAACCAAAATAGAGATGACATTGCAAGTTAAAGTTAAATTTACATTGCAATAATAAAGCCACACGAGGGCTTTTGGTGATGGACCTCGTAATTTTGAACTATGGTCATGTGATGAAGATGACACCTGAGCTGGCATCTTTAATTCTTGGAAAACCATTTATTTGTTACAAATGACCTTATCAGTATCCTGGTATACGACAGTCTTCATGTAAACTAAAATGCATTTGTCACATGTCTCCCTCTTTTTCGTTTACGGCAAACATTTTCTTGCATTCTCAAGGTACTTAAGTTTTGCTCCGAAACATTTTCTATGAAAAGGCTACATTTTTCCCTGTAAATGACTAACTGATTTTGATTTCTGTGGTGTACGATTCACTATGGCTTATAGGTGTAAATGAACAGATTTTAAAATGTAAATGAACACAGAATTTAAAATGTAAATGAACAGAATTTTAAATGTAAATGAACAAAATTTAAATTATAAATGAACAGAATTTAAATTATAAATGAACAGAATTTAAAATGGACATGAGCAGAATATAAAGAAAAAAAGCAATGGGCATCTGCGTGATCTCTTTATTGGATGAAGTTGAAACTGATAAAGCAAAAGTAGAACCTGATGAAATTATGGATATTTAATCTCGATAGCGAAAGTAAATTTGTGAAACGTGATGAGCATGAAACAATCGAGTTGAAAGGAAAGTTTTCAAATGCTACCTAAAAAAATCCATCAAGAAAGATATGAAGCCACAAGTGTACACAAGACACACTGTGCCCTGTCAAAAAGACACAAGAGAGAAAAAGTTCTACGTGCTATTTGTCGATCATCAAAGAACAATAACACTACAATGACTTGAAGAAAATTAACAGTTTTGCCTGCAAATATTATTCCTTTCATGTTCACGAAAAGTGTCTGTGATTTGTGTTCTTTTTTCGGTTACGCACATTTGAAATATTTTAGTTCAGTTTTATCGGATTTCTTCTCAAATTATCAAAGAAAAATTGAAAATCATCAAAAGTAGGTAAGTATACGTTCTTTGAATTAGATTATTCACTGTTGTTACGATTTTTATAGTGTACAATAAAAGTAACTCTAAAAAAGATTGGGGGCTCAGTCATGCCAGCTACCATTAACATTAGTATCAAGTGCATGCGTCTTGATTGAAGAATAAAGAGGGTAAGCCGAATGTGTTATCCCTGTCTCTATCTCATGAGGTATTAATCTTATTTTTAGAATCCTTTTAGCTGCGTGTAAGGACGGACAAAATAATCCGTTGATTGGAATCTTCTTTGAAAGATAGTTAACCACCTGTCCTCTATATCCATGTAAAAAATTGCTTCTATTGCTCATCTTTTCCATTAGTGGAATTAGTTCTTTATTTGCTATAAGTCTTGTTCTTTCCACCACGCTCATTTTCCATCTGGTATTAGTGTCTCCTAAACTGTTTACCAAAAATTCGCCTTTCTCCCTCACTCGAATACTTATCCTAAATGACTCGGGCTTTTTCTGGGATATTTTACAGATCGGAGGTAGGCGAGACTGTTGCAGCAACCGATAATAATATTTTTTCCATACATTAACACTAGATGATTTTAGATTTTTAAGTTAAGATAATATTGAACATTTAAAAAAAGAATTAGAACTTCATTCGAATAGTGGTAAAGGAGAATAATCGGAATTTATAAAAAAGTCATAAGAATATCGTTTGCATAGTCATTATATGCAATAAATAGAATAAAAGGAGTTTGGAACGCTGCATATTTAAGTAATTTGTTTCTTCTATTCAGATAACACCTTTTGAAGACAAAAACATTTTCCCTGCATTAACATAATCTAGGCTATGTGATTTCTTTAAATGGGATGAAATAATAAAAGCACTGCATTACCATAAATTGTCCTGGATTAAATTAAATTCCGCGAATATACTTTTTTTTACTGTAAAACGATCTATAAAATTTTTACTGAGGAATAAACTATTAAAATATTTGCTTTATAATTCTCTATAAACATATTTTTATTTATGATTACGTTATATCTATATGTATAAAGGAAAAACCACTCTTTCTCATCAACGCATCATCGGAAGTGTTTGATCTATGAATTGAAATTTGGTAAGCATGTTTCTTTTGTTAAGTAAAGATCCGCTAAAGCGAGTTTTACGGATTGATTGATTGAATATTAAGGTCGCACTGTTCAGCTACACGAGGGCTTTTGGCGACGGACCACGTAATTTTGAACCTTGGTCAAGTGACGTGGACGATACCTGAGCTGTCGCCCCCCCCTCTCCTAACTACCCACCACACCAACGGGAGGACGTTTCAGCTCTCGACAGATTTAACGTGCATCGCTGCCCTGCATGGCGGATCTTTAGTGGTACTGGGCTCGAACTCGTGACAAGGCAAACCATGATCCGATACCTATACCATAAAA
>BMAV01003246.1:0-25777 GCA_019973955.1 Trichonephila inaurata madagascariensis | reverse complement strand
AAATTTAGCATTGACATATCTGGCCTTTCTTAGTATTGCATTTTGAGTGGCCAGCAGTAAATAAAATTTTTTTTTTTCAGTCTATTTTCTATAATTTTGGCAATATGACATCATATGATGTCACATTTATCTCTGAATGCGATAATTTACGTTTCGTACAGTATTCTCTTAGGATTATTATATTATTATTATTATCATATTCATTAATTTTTGGACTTATTCAAAGTTATTTGTTTTTTAAGAATTACAATTGTTTTTCGAATAAACAAATAATTTTCTTAAAAAAAATATTCGTTCAACAACTGAATTTTAGTTTTGTAAACAGGTTTTGTATTTTATTCTGGCTTGCTTTGGGATAATTGAAACGAAGTCAAGTTATCCTGAACCTATCTGTTTGAAATAGTTTTTAAACTAAGATCTGTGCTTCAATTAATATAATCTATACATTTTTAACTTAAAATAAGGCTTTGTGATAGCTTTTATTTTAATACTTTTTCTTTTAGAAGAGCTGCATCCTCCTCAACAAACATTTTTTTACCTTTTTATCTATAATCTTAAATTAAATCTGCTTAATGCACGTTTGTTGATTCTTTTATTCATCAAAACTTCTATTCACCCATTTTAACTATAATTTTTCCCATCATAAATAATATAATAATAAAAATAACTATATATATATAATATATATATTATATATATATATATATAACTATATACTATATATATATATATATATAATATATATATATTATATATATATACAACTACACCCGCAATTATTTTATATATATATATATATATATATATATATATATATATATATATATTTTATATATATATATATATATATATATATTATATATATTGTGTTGTTGTTGTGTGTGTGTGTGTGTATAGGTAGTATTTTAAACTTCATTTAATCTGTTATTTCTTTTTCATTTTGACCTCTTGATATTTTTTTGGAGTGTTTGTTGCTATTAAGTAGAACAAACGAAATTTTTTTTCTCTAAAATGAAAAAAAGGCTTTAGTAGAGACTATCTCTTTTATTTTTTAATTTATTTTGAATAAAGTGTTAATGTGATCCCAAATCTCAATAACAACCTTTTCCTGAACGTTTTCAATGAAAAAATATGTCACATTTTCAAGACTTTTTAAAATTTAAAATTGTGGGTTGATTGATTGTTTCTTAATATTGTACTTCGAACCTTGATATACTTAACATATGTCAGCTCTTCTATAAGGTGAGTCTTAGGTGGTACCTAAGACTAAAAAAAGCAACTTAGTTCACGAACTCGTGATCATGACCATTCAGCTCCCCAGGTCACTTAAAAACCGTTAGAAAATTACTACAGAATTTCTATAAAAATGAATTTTTCCAAAAAAGATACTATAAAATTTCTATAATGTTACTTCATTCCTTTAACAATCAAGAATAGGCAGCAGAATAAATTCGAAATAATGTATTTAAAAAAAATTGGAACTGAATTTTCTTTTATTTTACTTGAAAGAAATATACAGGCTGATTTTTTTAAATTGACACATTCAGGGTCACAGGCATCTTGATCTAACAATCGAAATGGCTCAAATTTTGGTATCGAGACTAATAACGATATAGGAAGTAAAATTTCATGGAAAAAAAATTAGTTCTATAGATCACCGATAGGTTTATTTATGGCACTGTTGTAGCTTACCAAAACGAAAATTTACATAAAAATGGATAAGATAGCAAATAATTTCATATGCGAAAACCACTTCAGTAACTTAGGCTGTGGAACACGTAAACGCCCCGAAAAATACAGGTGTTTTTTAAATTCAGAGACACTGATATCGATCTAACAATCAAAATGGCACCAAATTTGGAACACCGATTAATATTGCATGAAAACAGGATTTCGTAAACAAAAGAAAAAAAAAAAAAAAGGTTAAAATCGTTGATAAGGATATTTATAGGCTTCTGACACCAAACCGAAAATTTACATAAATCACGGGTATCAAAAAATGCATTTTTTACATATGGACAAAAGTACAGTAGTAATTTGGGCTATTAAACACACGACACCACGAAAATTGCATTCTCAGCTGAAGTGGCCAGTTTCAGTGTATATGCAACTCGTTTTTCGAACGTGCATATTGGTAAAATGACTTGAATCATCAATGCATCCCAAACTCTTCTTAGCTTGAACATGACAGAAGCTACCATTCACCCATGGACGCAACCTGTATCAGAAAAGGTGATATCAGTTGCGGCAACCGTATTCATGGACGGATCATAAGAAACCATTGCGGGTAGCAGCACCACCAAGGATGTAGCGTGACTTATTAGATATAAATTTTTCCCCACGGTATGCAAGGTTTGGCGAATTTCTCTTCTGTTATCTGTGGCGACTGACTCTGTATAATTTCATTGTATATATTTTACGTTGTATCTGGAAACCCTAGTGGTTTAGTTTCGAGCAGTGATTTTGAGGCTAGGAACCCCGTAAAGTCTTGCGTTTTCGAGATAATAAATGTGTGTGTTTTGTATTTATCCTCTGGGCTGATTTCCTTAAAATACATTAAAATTAACAGCCCAAGTCACTTCCATATATAAAACAAAATCAGCGCTTTCTTGAACTCAAACACAGTGATTGTGGTATACAACTGACATTGACTCTATCGTTTCTGGCCAGGATAGAAGATAACGATGGTTTCCCGGAAAAATTCTATGGGAAGATTAGCACATTTCATCTGAATTCATCTATTAACGCTCAACATTGCCGAATTTGGGCCTCTGAATAGTCTTAAGAGTGCAAAACCCCTATGCGGTGCATAGATGAAAAGTCATTGGTCATGGTTTTACAGTTCCCTGGCCCTCATTATCTGATCAAACTTCACGATACTTTTGGCTCTGGGGTTACTTGAATTAAAAAGTTTATGATAATGGGTTGCAAACTTAAGTATTTTAAAGGACAAAATATCACAGAGAGCGCGAATATTCCTTGCAACTTGTTGAAGGCAGTGTAAAGAAATGTTGTGCAGAAAATGCACTGGATATTTTTGAGAACGGTGGTTATATTGAATGTAGTTCATAAAGCTCAAACTTTCCTGTAGTTTTTAAATGTCATTGAAACACACTTCGTTTTTTGCAACACATTTTTTGATTATACAACGCCCTAAATACCCTTATTGGCAATCTTTGGAGCTTTTTTTTTGTCACGGAATCACTTCCCATGTTATATTTAGTCTCCATACAATGTTTGGTGCCATTTTGTATGGTAGATCCAGTTACAAGTGACTCTGAATTGTCAGCTTAAAAAAACACCCTGTACCTTTTGTATCTGTTTCTACATGTTTTATAGCCCACATTATTGGTATAGTTGTCGCTAGAAAAGTGTTTGCTTTCATACCCATTTTTTTACATAAATTTTTTGTTTTGGTAAGCCACAACAGCGCCATAAAATACCCCTATCGCCAACCTTTGAACTAATTCTTTTGCCATGAAATCGTATTTTATATATCATTATTAGTCTCGTACCAAGTTGAGTGCCATTGCGGTTTTAGATCGAGCAACAGGTGTTTTGAATATAAGGTAATTTTTAAAAAATCATCCTGTATATATTTCGAGAAGGGAAATAATTTTCCACACCACTTTATTTTGGATCTTATAAGCATTTAAAGCAGGAACCCATAAACTTTCTCCGGGAATTTTTACTAGAACTTTGACATACAAAGCAATTATCCATTTTGTCTGTGGTTTTAAATTGAGTGTTTTCTGGGGGGAAAAAAATCGATAAAAGGTTACCAAGAGATTGAAATGAGCTTAAATTTGCTGCTGTCTTCACCAAGGATCCATTTCCTGTTAGGGCAGCGTTTCTCAAACTGTGGGGCGTGCCCTATAGGGAGCGTGATAACTTTACAAGGGGAGGGACGCGGACTATTGAAAATTCGAAAACAAAGATTATTTAAAAAAATTATTAATTTACTGAAAGTAAAGCAAACTAAAATTTTTGACATAATAAAAAGAATACACATTTATATACATTGATATAATACACTTATAAATGTATCAGTACTGCATGATGTATTTTATAATTAATTTACAAAACTAAGTTAAGAACAATTTTAATAATTACCAGTGACCCCATGGGCTTGTCATATATAAAATTATACACAAAAATTAACACTTATCTTAATAATTTGTACTGTTTATTATTAATCCCTTAACTGCTGATTAAAAGTTAAGCAATTCGCTCCCAAAACCAACGTTCTACACGTATTTCGTGCGTATGTGATGTATTGAGGGGGGAGGGAAAAGGAATAAGTAAGGAAATCCTCTGAAATAAGTAACTAATTCGCAAACACTGTCAATGCCTTTTTATTGCATTTGGAAGCCTAAGGATTGATTTTATGGATAGCAGTGCACAGAAAAGATCGTACTTCGGAAAGACATATATATACGTCTAGGGAAATAAATGCTTTGGCTGAGTGAGACATTTATGTACGTCAGTGGCACAGTCATATTGTAGCTTTAGCGTCAAAGTACAGCATTATTGAATTCAATGCATTGTTATTGTGTGGAGGTGAGTGCGATTAAAATTATGAATGAATATTGGGTCGCAAATATTGAAAGTTTAAAAAGCACTGTTAGAGAACTAGTGACGTTTCAACGGTGAAGTATTTTCTTGTGGGAAGTCACCCTGGACATCCCGACGCTTATGTTCTAAGGGAAGCTAACCTTTGACTTCCCTTGATCCAGCCCCGACAATAAGATGGCCGGCACAGTTCCCACACCAACCACTGGATTCAAAGTCCACCGCGAGAGGGAGACTTGGACCAATAGTGGAATAGTTATCCTAGCTACATACAAACAGAAAAGATTTTATATCACTTGTTACTTTTGTGGGCGTGACGTATTCCACTTTTAAAGAGACACCTAAAGGGGAAATCCAGAGACTCTCGACCCTCTAAGAAGCTTCACAGACTAGAGATAAACTACTACAAGCTTCAATACTCTACACGTACTCTCCCAACGATCGACTACCAGATTCACTCGGACTCTTTCACACTTACAGTGACCTATCAAAGTTCACATCTATGAGCATCCCAATGTCGTCATAACGCCATCTTTCTTAGGAGTGATCCGGCCTTAACAAGCGATCTCAACAGCGATGCACCTCAGCAGCAGTAACCAGCGTCACAACAATGTCATCGTAAAATGTTCACACATTTCTATCTTTGTTCCCCTGTTATTAACGCTCTTTTTCATTCTGTCACATATGAATTACATAAAAAAAAATGTGTTAAATTATTTTTTTCTTTATCATTTAGAATTTTTTTTTCCTTTACAAATACGATTTTTTTTAGTTTAATGCTGTGATTTCTAGATGTTCTCTCTCACTGTCAGCATGATACCTTTTCTGCATCCCTATCAAACCCTATTTTTTTCATATTTTGCTTATTTACTTATAGCTAGTTTAGCTTCAAAGATTAAAGTTAACTAAATGATTTAAACAGAAAATCCTGTTGAAATTGCACCCTTCAAAGAGTTAACTGAAAACTATCCGTTAAAGAAATAATTCTTTCTTATTATATCACTTATATTTAATCATAATTTTTATTTACTTTATAAGTTTCATTCATGAAATTTTTCAGATTGTATTAACGTTACTATAAAAACTGAAAAACGCCATGCAAAGTTAGATACGTATATACAATAATTTCCAGATTTTAAATTTCCAATGGAGCTGCGGATTAGTATTTACCATTGCAGACTTATTACATTCTGGTATTACTTTATAGTCCGGCACCATATAGGTGGAATACCAATTTCTTCAATGTCCTCCCCCCAATTTCCTTCCCAGAGATAAGGCAGCTGAGCTCTGACGATGCGAAATGGTACTAAGAATTTTCATTTTTGCCGAGGACACGCAAAGCCAAGTAGGCACTCTAGGTATCTTTAACTTTCCACCTAAGAATACGCGATCTATTTACTGCATCATGAAAATCCACCAACTCGGGCTGGGTTGAATCTTCAAACTTGGAAGTACAAGGCCAGTGACAAACCAACTACGCCACCCAGCTGGCTCGTATACAAAATATATAATTATTCATTCACTTATTGCTATGTTTCTGTTACGACTGCATGTTGTTTTGCTATTGTATGTTCTAATGCGACTTAATTTTAACACTTTTTCAATTTAGGTCTGTTTTCTCCTTGTAAACGGTACAAATGACTTCTTTTCTGGTAACTGTATCTTGGAGTGTTGAGATAGAGCTTTGATTTGGATTCAATATTTTGGTAGAATGAGATGAAAAAAAAAAATGAAATCTATTGGAAGGCCATGTCACGCCAGATGGCTGGTTTTACTTGTAAAGGGTCATTCACATCAAGGCAGTAAGTACAGAAAACTCAGTGAAGATGTAACCAATGAGAGATATCAATGCCCTTCGGAAAAGGCCTGTGACGGGGTTTTACCGTGCTTTCCCTCCTAATCCTCTTGGGGAATCTTTGGGGCGAGCATTGAGTTATTTCACAGCCAATCCTCTCAAGAAGAAAGCTTGATATTCAGATTAGTTAGTCGCTATATAGTGGAGGTTTAGTAATCGCGAGAGAAGAAGGAAATAGGAAGCTGAGATGCTGAACGCCGTGAGCTGATGGTAAGGACTTAAACTTAGAAGCGCAGTTATAGAACGGGCTTTAATGAGTCAAAGAAATTAAGGAAGATTAAGATTCACAGGATAACGTTACTGAAAGTTAAGTGGTTAGGATTCCAGGCGTTTATTTATATAGAATTAAGGGTTACATTATATCATTCCTGATTTCCTTTCTAGCGTAAGACTGTCTTTGAATATTTGAATTGATAATAATAAATTGGTTTTATTATGGCTAACTTTCGTCATCAATTTAGGTCTAATCTTTCGTCACCTCCCACAAATCTAGATCGAGTAGATGAAGAGATGGTACCTCCAGGTAGGGGGGTATCACAGGCCTTTGAATAGCTTAGTTTTTACCAATTTCTGTTTATATCCTTGGTTTGAATGAATCCTGAGTCCTTGTGTGTGTATTTTCTAGGTTGATTTGAATTGAATTTATCAATCGTAAAAAAAGAACGAAGCACATAACTGTTGATTTGGTCTCCAACTCAAATGAGAAATTTCACGCATTGTTTAATTTAACATATATGCCACTTTTATTACCCTACATAACGTTCCTTTAACTGATGGATTGATATAACAATAGTTAATTAATGTAGTACTATGAAGCAACTATAGGGCTGTTGTAAACAGATTTCCTAATTTAGAGTCACTGTAAAATGACAAAAAAGACATCTGAGTTAGTACGTTCCCATACCACGACACCTGAAGAACTTTGAGCTTCAAAAGTGTTAACCCCATTAGTTCCTCTAAATGAAAAGTCTTTAGTAACACCATAACTTAACAGATATGACGGCAGACACGAGTTCATGACCTATATTTAATGAAATCAGAATTCAAAGAATATCATCAGTATTGTTTAGTTGGCATCTTTAATAACTGGTATACCACGATCTCTTGAGTAAGTCGAGTGGTTTTGATCTCGTAATCAGAAACTTAAGACTCATTTTCCAATGAACGAATTTTCCATTTTCCTGTGGATTTATGTAAATTAACCCATGTTAAGTCAATTTATGCCTTAGAAACATCCCCTCAGAAAAGTAAGAAAATAAAACGATTACTAAATTCACGAGTCTACTTTATCTGTATTGTAAATTGATTAGGAACTTACAATTATCCATTACAGCTCTTTAAGTAACAAGTTCGAGACTTTTCGATAGAAAAATCAAACTTAAACATCAAGTTCCTGTAATGTAATACTAGTAGAAGCCTGGTAATCATTTTAACAAGACTTAGAACAGGACATTTTAGGGACTTGCAAATTCAGAACGCAACAAGAAAGTATTCTTTCTGCAAACATTGGCATGACATGGAAATGAGCCCAGAATAACTTTTCTTCTGTCCTGGCATTCTGGAAAAATTGCAGCACATCAGCAACAACCCCTGTGAGGACTTACATGAAGATAACTGCATCCAGATTGCCGATGCCGTTTATATAGGACCTTTGGTCCTATTTAATTATTGTGCATTAGAAGACTCCAATTAATCATCTCGTTAGTTGCAATTGAGTCACTTAAGTGTGACATTAACCAAACAAGACTATGAAACAAAATCTGTCACGATTTTCTGAAGTTGTAATGAATAAATAACAAATATAATAAAAAAAAATTAAAAATCATTTCCTACTTAGGTCAACAAAGAAACATTTTATTTTAGTTACTTTTTATCAAATAATTACAATTTATACTAGTATGTATATACATATGACAGAATCACAATATTAAGTGACAATTAATTTCTATTAATTATCCTTAAAGTATTGTATTGTCATCCGAAACAATCACGTATGTCAAATTTTAGTTCAACTGAATGCTTTAAAACATGAGAAAAAAAACCTTTTATAGTTTTTATCCGAGTCACCAAAAATGATGCTAACGCAGCGGTACCTGTAATTCTATAAATAATTAGCTTTAATCAATTAATTTTTATTAATTATAATTAAAGTATCACATTGTCATCCAAAATAATCATGTATATAAAATTTCAGCCCAAAATTGAGTGCTTTAAAATGTATTTTATTAACGATTGAAAGCTTGAACAATATATATATATATATTATAGGAGATTGTGAACTAATAGTAGGAATTACGAAATAGCTCGTTAAGATAGCTTAATTAAAAGTTCTATACAGGTCCAAGAATGAGCTTATAGTAAAAAAAGCATGCTCACTAAGGATGTAAATAGTACCCGAAAGATACTAATTCTTTGAAAAAGATTTTTTTTACATAAAATATTTTGAATTTTTTAAAAACTAATCCGTGTTTAATATTTATAAGTAATAAATAACAAGCAGAGACCCCTACTTTCATTTAGATCAATGTACCTGCCGAAGAAGATTAATGATTAGTTTTAGTTTTATGTCCAGAATTGCTAGAAAACCATGAAGAGGACTTTACGTGCAGAATAATGAGACTGCTTCTCGTGAAAGGAGATCGATTAATACAATTTTTTTGTAGTGCGAAATGTGAAAACATGAGAGGGAATTGCAGCTCATGTTTAGCTGCGATTTTTTTTATTATGAACCATATTCAATCAAATCATGTCTGTTCATGCATTCTTAATTAAATGTAGTAGAAGTTACGAAAGAAACTACCAGTTAAATTAGCATTTTTCTCTCTAATCTACATTAACATATAACATAATAATCTACATAACATAATCTACACTAGTTCTGTTGTAGTGCAGTCTCTTCCAACCTTTTCGAAAATCACATGTGGCAGTGGCATCCTAGTGGTCATGGTCATGAACATTTGACCGGCATGTCATGAGTTCAAGCATTAGTGCCACCGGACCCCACCGCGTAGTGGGGCCGATGCTCGTTAAATCTATAGAGGCTCTATGTCCTCCCTTTGGCGTGAGGTGGAAATTCGTAAATTAGGGTCCCGGCTCACGACCTCACCACCATCTTCAAAATGAGGCCCAACACCACAGTACCATTTCCCTTTATGAGTGAGTTAATGAGTGAATATTAACATCGCACTGTTCAGCTACGCGAGGACTTTTGGCGACGGACCTCAATTTAAATCCGGGTCAAGTGCTGGGACGACACTTGAGGCCTCCCTCTCCAACTACCACACCACCAACGGAAGTACGTTTCAGTCTCGCGATTTTATGGGCATCACCCTCTTAAGGGGGGCCCTTTAGTGGTATTGGGTTCCCCGACTCGTGAAAAAGCCAGCCACGATCTGATATCTTGACGAATAGGCTACCGCAACCATTCATGCTGCTTTATAGTGAAACATTCATAAACACTTACTCACTCATCTGAGAGTTACATTGATGTGCCCTCTTTTTTCGTGAGTGAGTATGTTTTTTTTTTTGGATAAACTGCTCCAAACATTTGTTAAATACCTTCTTTCTGCAGAAAGAGGATCGTCTTAGAAGTATAATACTCTTCCTTAACCAAGAATTTTCTATTTGGATTAGAGACACCATTACGGATTAGATGATGTGTTTGGCCTGAATAAAACGCTTTCACTTTTCATGAATAAATCACGAATTTGATTCAAATATTCAGAAATAACCCATTAAGTACAATCGTTCAAACTACACTTTAAAGTTCTCAAGTCTCACAGCAGGATTATTCAGAAGGATATGGTATTAACCCAGGACTCTCATCCTCGTCACTTCACTTTCGTCACTCAGTGGGAACTGCGGTAGCCCAGTGGTCAAGGTATCAGATCATGGCAGGCATGTCATGAGTTCGAGCCAAGTACCACTTAAGACCCGCCGTGTAGGGCCGCGATGCACTTTAAATCAGTCGATAGCTGAAACGTTCTTCCGTTGGTGTGGTGTGGTAGTTTGGAGAGGGGGGTGGTGGTGCAAACTCGGGTGTCGTCCTAGTCCCCTGAACCATAGTTCAAAATTACGTGGTCCGTCACCAAAAGCCCTCGTGTAGCTGAACAGTGCGTGTTAATATTTTTCACGCACTCATTCATCACTCAGTGATGCATCATCAATAGAGCATTATGCATCTCTAGTACAACATAAATTCGCAGAAAGGCTCTAAGAATTACTAACTACAGCTATTAACATATAAAATAAAACATACTATAATGCTAAAAGATTATTTATCAACTTATTATTTTCTTTCATTTATTTTTTTCATAGGCTGATTTAGAGAGATTAGGTAAGACATAGATAAGAGTAATTTAATTTTTTCAGGTTTTATTAAACTAGATTGTTAAATAAGTATATTTAAACGAAAAACTTCACATACTATTGACATAAATGAATTATCATATCATATACCTACTTTGTTCATAGGCGTGCCCCAGAAATCGTTGAAGAGCAGATTGGACCAAGGACTGGAGGGTCTCAAATCTCTGTTTTCCCTTATAGCCGATACATCATCGAAGACAAATCCACACTCCAGGGCTCCTCGATAGCACAGGCACGCCCCTGCACACAATAGGGCGTAGCTCAGGGTGCAACCCTAAGGGAAAGAGAGAGTCGACGTCATTTATAATTAGTTTTTACTTCAATATTTCCTGATTAATGTTTCATCTGTCGCGCGCGGGATCGGAACTGATCCACGGGAGAAGAAATGGTTTTCTCTGCAGATGAGAGTTTGCATTAGCGAATGCCTTGATTTGATATAGCTGTGATTAATGGTAGGAAGTAACGGTATAAGCATGTTACAGAAATACAGATTCTAATCGGAGAATAATATTTCATGTTACGAGATAATGTTAAGGATTGGTTGAGGTTTTATTGAGTAATTAGTTCTTTAGATTTTGGGATCTTACGTGTGGTAATGGTTCCTGATGACATCAGAACGGTAAAATAAGTAACAGTGTAGTGTACAAATTCGTTGAAAATGCATAATTTTCGAATCAGAAATACGTATATAATTTCTATTTTTAAAACATAAAATATTTGAAAAGGTCTTCAAATAATAAGATTCAAAAAAGTTAATCAAAATATTTTAAAGAAATAATGGAGATTAATTCTTTAAAGCCTTACGAATATTTTTTAATATTTTAGACTTTTAAATACTATTAGGGAGCTTTTTTTAAATTATACTTCCTTTCTTATTGATATTTGTTAAAACTTTTAAAATTTCTGACAGATAGAAATATACCGTAAAATCTGGCGTATAACGCGCAACCATACTTTCATGCTACACTTTTTTTTACGCATATTCGCTCTTTTTTTTTAAGTCATTTATTCGAGATATTATCCTTGACTTCTGAAAAAATTTAGTACACTTCTAGAAGAACCCTTTAAGTTCATTAGATATGTCATTTCTTTTGAATAAACAGTATTACAATCTATATTAGGTGTACTCAACCTTTTTTCCTGCTGGGCCGCATACATGTGTCAGATATTTCACGCGGGCCGCATACATATGTTAGTTATTTCACTGGGCCGCAACATGAGGATAAACGGGAGGGTGGGGAGAAATGATTTATAAGACCAAGATGACATTGGAAATTTAAATTGTGGAAAATGGATCAAAATATTATAACTCCTGTTTTGCTTTTTTTAATTCATATTTTTTTATATTTTTTATTTTTGTCACTAACACTAAATTATAAGCATTTAAGAAACACACTTCTTCACAATTTCTACATCTCTCAGTAAATGGTTTCATATGATTACCAGTAATGTAACAAACTTCATAGTACGTCTTTGTTACCGTTATGATATTACGACTGACAAAACATTTTGTTGCTGTTGCAAAGATTATTCAAAAAAGCCTATTTATCGCCTCTTGAAAGAGATCTCCGAGGAAAAGTTTCATTGAATGATTCCTGTTTATTGGTACTATTTTAAAACAGCACTTTCGTGACAAATCAAACAATTACTGATACGTGTTTGTTTTTCAATACAAAATAGCTAACCTCCCAATCGTCTTGAAACGATATATTTTCTTCGAATATTTTTCGCTTGTAACATATGAGAGATAGATAAAAATTAGTTCCATCCATAAAATTGTCGCTACCCCACTGTTGTTTGTTATCACTAACTGTTCGAAATAGAAAAAGAATATCAATTCGTACCCGTACGACACTGACAGCAAAAAGCAAAATTGATATATTTGATTTCTTGACAAAGAATATTCCACCAAATGTTTAATACAATGTCTTAAATAAGTAAATTTCTCAGAGCAATGTGCCATACATGACCGGGCAACTTAAAAAGGCTCGATGGGCCGCAGGTTGAGTATTGCTTGTCTATAAAGTAGTCTAATTTTTTTTAATGCTCATCTTTTTTATTTTTTTATTTTTTAAGCTATCATTTTTATACCCGGCGTATAACACGCACCTATAAATTTCGTTTTTGTGTTCAATGTGCGCGTTATACGCCAGATTTTACGGTAATTAACATTTAACCCTTACAGGACCATAATGTTTTTAAGAGTAAGTATTATTATGTAGCTCTTTATTTTAGTTTGCGTAGTCATAACATGAATGAATATGATAAGAAAAACATCAAACAACATGTAGGTTTTGAATCAATGTAAAGTTTTATTGAGCATTGGTTTTCATTTATTCAAATTACACTTACCGAATAGCACAAAATATGCGAGAAAAAACAGTAATATTTTGTTACTTCACAATAAACTGAAATAATTAATTAGAATAATGATACAGCCCGTCATTGTTTCATCAATGGCCTTAATATTGATTCGACAAATCTTTTTTAAATGTGCTTGTTTACGTAATTGTGTTCGACAAACGTTCTATTTTGAAATCTGTATAAAAAAAGTACGGATGTTATAATTAAATACGACGATCCCAAACTTTTAAATGCGGAGAAATGTTTCTTTTATTTGTAAATGGGTTAGATTAGGGATGACCAACCCGTGGTATGTCTTGAATAATTTTGTGGCCTGCGAGATTCATTACAACTTAACAAAATACGATTACTTTGTGCAATATTTTTGTTTTTAGTGTAGTGTTTTGTAACAAATAAATTCCACAACTGTTTCTATTTTATTAAGTTGCTTCTGTTTTTCAGTTGCATTGAGATCGACTTGTGAAAGAGTTGAGAAAGAAATATCTCACTAATTAAAGAAATTAAACATTATTTAATCATTAAGTTATTATTATTATTAAAAAATAATGAATAAAATCATTATTTACGTTTGTATACATGAAAAATATATATAATAAAGATAATAATAATAATCCCTTCTGCTTAAATGTTCCTTCTAATAGATGTTTGTTGGATCTAAATATATTTTTTAAAAACATATATCTTAATATGCAACCCGCTGGCTTATAATATTTTTCCGAAGTCGCCCGCAGGAGTTGGTCACCCCTGGGTTAGATTTTAATTACTCTTATCTTGTTGATACTTAAGTGTATCTTCTTAATTATACAGTAATTATTACAAATAACTTGTAAAATAATTTGTTGATTGTACTATCAAGATACGATAATGCAAAGCCCTACCAAAAAAGTATAACAATTTGAAGTGTATGTAATACATCAATTGAAATTTTACGTGCGAAAGAATAATGGGAAAATCACCCCATTCAAATTTCACGGGTTAATTTTGATTTGTTTTTAAATTATTTATATCCACTTTAGGTTTTAAGGTTGATAGACGAATGCGAAGTCTTATTATGAAGGATTTAATACTAATTTTAAGAAAACAAGACGAATTAAGTTCGTAGCCTTACTCTTATTTTTAGGAAATTTGGAATTTATAGAATTCAAAATATGGGAAAAAACGACATAACTTAACTTTCTGTTTCTAAGATGATATAAATACACTAACGTAAAAAAAAATCCCAACACCAAGAAAAAATCATTGTAGAAAAATGAAATTTGGACAATGCAATTGTCTGGCTAAGATATTTAATTGATTAAATTTTCTAGATCACAGGTTAATTTAAATTCAAGAAAATGCAGTTCAAATTTGAAATGCTGTTACACTAATAACCAGTGTAACCTCGAGAATTTTGAACGCAAGCCTTCAAACGTGCTTGTATTGTGTCATGCAATTGCCTTTTGTGGTATGGAGTTCCTTGCTTGTTGTATCAGTACTGGGATGGTCAGTGCTGGCTGTGGATGATGCTGGATTTTTTGTCCAATGATATCCCATACAGGTTCAATTGGAGACAGATCTGGGAATCTCGCAGTCCAAGGTGTGATACCGCTCCCCTTTGGTGACCGTATCTTTGATTGTCAGCGTGAGCTAGAGGTGTATGGTTTGCTAAAGGAATAGACCTTTTTGATTCTTAATGTGATTTTATTAAGAATAGAACCTTAAATGCTCAATTTAAAATTTATTGCGAGAATCTATAATGAACAAACACACAGTGACAAGTTAAACCGAATCGTTTAAATTTTAGCCCATTTCTAAGTTATAATTATTTAACCTGCCTACTCACTTCTAATAATATTACGTCCTAATATCAAATAATCATTCCTACCTTAATCCAAACTTAGATTCAATCTTTATGTGGAAACGTCTGGGCATGGGTGCAATGGTATACACCTTGTTTTAATGGCTTGTTTTCTAGGTAACTTCACGATTGGATGTCAATTCTCAGTAGTCTCTTCCACACATACAATTCCCCAAAATTGCCGTCTCGCTTACTGAATCTTCTGTTATTTAAAAGCTTCTTATTGGGTCTTTTTCAATTTCGCTTCTGGGTTTTGGTTAAAAAAGAGTTAAATAATCTTGGCCACCAAAGAACCCAGAGGTTAAGTTAGAAAAGACGGGGAGCCCGCAAAGGTAACATGTCACTTTTCTGTGAAGCACGTGGCGTTACAACAGCGGTGTGAGGGCGATCGTTATCCTGTTGATAAAATCCTCCTTCAACGCTGTTCATGAACGGTAGTACTATAGATCGAATTACCAGACTGATGTGCAAATTTGCAGTTAGTGTGTTTGGGATAGACATGAGAGTGCTTCTGATGTCATAGGAAATTGCTACCCAGACCATGAATCTAAGTGTAAGTCAGTCAGGCAAGAAGTTTGGTTGCAGCATTCCCGCCTCCTTCTGACCAACACATGGACATCACTGTCACCAAAGCAGAACCTGCTTTCATCAGAAAACACAATAAATCTGCATTCCGTCCTCTAATGAGCTCTGGCTTGACACCACTGGCGTGGCAAACGGCAATGGCTTGGAGTCAATGGAATATACGCAACAGGACTCAGGTTAAAACCGCATTGAAGTAAAACCTATTCAACAGTTTTTGAATCACGTGAACAAATGAAGCCCCGAATTTTGCCCAGACGCAGTCAATGCCCAGCCATACACCGAATTCGGTGGTCTTCCTTGACATTATTGCCACGTGGCAAAACGGAAGCCGGTCGTTTTGAGGCAGTACCATCCTTCGACCATTGCTCGCAACAATCATGTACATGGTTACATTCCGGCCAAGTCTTCCTGCAACATCACGAAAAGAAAATCCATTTTCTCGTAGTCCTTTTTCACTACCTCGTTCAAACTAGGTGAGCTGTTGAAATGGCTTCATCGTCTTTTTAAAGGCATTTTTGGCTAACGTCAACTGAATATGTCAAATTTCACTGACAAATAACGCTTGCGAACTGTACAGCACGCATTTAAAGCAAAACTGATTTTTAGAAGTTCTGAGTGTTGCTACTAACGCCATATTTAAGCACGAAGTGCGAAATTTGAATGGATGTGAACTTTCAGATGTACAAATGCGCCTACCTATTTTCTTTTATCTAACACTGGTCTTTCTCAGTGTTGGGATTTTATTTCCCGTCAGTATAGTTGCACAATGGTATAGAAAATCGAAATATCTTAAGCCCTTGATCGGAAAAGAATAAAATTCATTGAAATAGGAAAGATCTGAATCTTACTAAATTACGGCTTTTATCCAATTAAAAATATATCAAAATAGAAATATGTTTGAGGTTCACGTTTATCCATATATTATCCGGGTATTTTAAAAATATAATTTTATTTTCTCTAATCAGTTCGATTTTTTTCAGCAGGCTATAGTCATTTCATAAGATTTTGTTTACACAAGTAGGAAAAAAATTAAAATGAATTGCTTCGTCTGATTTAATATATAATTACCTTTTAAAAAGCAAATTAACCCGTTTAATCCCAATTTATTTATTTTATTCAAATTTGAGTAGAATTATATTTTCTAAAGTTAGTTAAACCTAAACTGTTGTGTTGTTACTAATTCCACCTGATCGGCAAAGGCTAGATAGAGGCCCACGAAATTCATCATGGTAAAGGGCTAAGTGACGCCTGTCGTTAGCCGTAGCTCTGAGCACCATACAGGTGGCAGTACGATGTGGCCTGATTCCACCCTGGGCACTTAGAGGGAGAACACTTGGGGTGGTCAGAGACCTCCCATCTCTCTTCCCCTTCCACCAACCTCACGAGAGGACTTGCGGGACGACGGCTATTTAGAGTACCCCCATGCCGCGCAGGCACTATACATTTACAAACATCCATGTCTTCTCCAGGATTCGAAGTTGCTGACCACTATACCAGATGGGCGACAAAAACCTAAACTAACTAAATATAACAACATTAGAAAATTTTATATATTTTTTATAAGAAATCTGACCCGTCCTCTAAATAGGATACAGGATGGGCCAAAATTTGCAAGGTTTCTTACAGGTTTTTAGAGTTCTCTTCAGATGAAAGCTATTTCCAAGTACAAAATTTTATTTTATTTCAATAATACTTTCTTGTTTACAAAATATTTCACTTTTCAGTTAAATTTCACTCTAATTTTGCTGGAAAGGTCCAAAGCAAGCCTGACAAAACGTTTTGTCACAAAGACCATAGAATGTTTATGGTCTTCCTTTGCAGTCCTCTCTTTCACAATGATGTTGTTTTTCTTGTTTTATTAAAATGGGCAACACTATCTTTACGGATGTTTTCTTGTGCATAAGAAATTACAATCGAGATCCTAGGTCTACCTCTCGTTCTTATCAGTTTTTGTGGCAAGACTGTTGTTACAGCTCTTCGGAACTCCTTCAAGTTTAGGGCTTCATCTTTGTTGAGAGTCTTGTGAATTATCCAGTGAAAGCCGTATCCAGTGAAAGTATAAAACGTGTCCAGTAACACTTTTTTTTACGAATTTTAATGGGATGAAGTCCAACCAACCAATCGTGGGGATCCATATCCCCAATATGTTTGTTGTAAGAATTTATCAAAATTTGGCATCTTCCCGTTGACTTTATCTTTGTGTCCTCATACTCACCTCCAAATTTCATGAAATTATTATTGGGTATGACAAATAAATGTTTTACTTTGAAGGATCGATCCTGGACATGCTGATTTACAGTTCCGTTGTCAACAAAGTGTAAATAAGATTTCAACTTTTGGAAGCGGTTTTGTGGCATGGCATTTTTGAACAGGGTAATTCCATAGTCTCAGCATCTGACCAATAATCACGTTCACAGGTATTTGAATGATAACCAGCTAGAAGCAAAATTCCTATAAAAATACGTAATTCGTCAGCAGTGGTCGAGAAATTGTGTTTGTTTGTTACATCTGCTGCATATCGCATAGTTTCTTTTGCATTGAGATCATAAGCTTCAATGGAAAAAAAACTGCTCAAAAAGCTCTGATGGGGTTTAATCTTTCAATGCAGTTTCCATCTGCTTGAGCTAGTCACTTGCAGTTGAGTCAGCCTGTGTTACCTCTTTTGGTAATGCGGTGATTTATTCTTTATCTATAATGATTGATGTCTTTTAGCTTTTTTCTTGCTATTTGTTGTCGAAACACTAGAGCTTGTGAGCGGTTCAGGCTCTGGAAACACAATCTCCACTTCTAACCTCCAAAGACACAGGAACATCTTTTATAATAATCTCACTAGTATTTACTTCATTATCATCCCCTTCCTTGTCAGTGAGTTCACTGATATCTGGTAACACAGCAATAATTGCTAGTAACACAGCAATTTCAATATCGCTCTCATCAGAATCTAAACTGTTTAATAATTCTAAAATGATTCCTCTAACTTCAGAAACCTTTGCACTGACATAACTAAGCCGGGGCCAAACATTAGAAGCGAAATTATTATTATTATTTTTCTTTTTTACCCTTCGTTATAAAGAGAAAACGAACGCGTCAATTGCAAACTTACCGTCCCACTGTCCTATTTAGAGGACAGTTGAAAAATAATTTGCAAAAATTTACCTAAGTACAATATCGCTCTAATTAACCACCAGAATCATAACGAAAGAGTAATATCACATAAAAACTGCCCAGCCAAGTTTCCATATTAAACTGAAAAAAAATTCTACAACCCCAAAGAGATGATACAAATAGCGCCCATAAATGTGATGAATAAGCAAAATTTCCAGAGGAAAGGGGAGTGGGTGAGACACATAACTCATGCTGGAAGAAACTAATATATATCCCTACATGTTCCAACAGTCAAAATATTTGCAACATACAAATAATGATTTCCAAATGAAATTTTTCAGCTGTCCTCTAAATAGGACAGTGGGATAAAATGGGTTAAAGGAGAATTTAATGAATGTACATGACAAGTTGATTATTCATAACAGTCGCACATAGAAGCAATACATTGATTATGGAGGATGGATCTTGATTTTGAAAATGTCCGAGAGACGAGGATGATACCTGAACTAGAAGGTCACTCTCCAAATTTATGTAAGGGGAGGATAATTGATTCCGTTTTATATACCGTAAAATCCGGCGTATAACGCGCACCTACACTTTCAAGCCATTTTTTTAAATTTTTAGGTATGCTCGCCGTAAACGCGCACCCCTTTTTAGATTCAGAAATATTACTATGATTATCCAGACTTGAAAATAGCATACCTCTTAGAACTACAACTATTCTTGTTCATAAGGCAAGTTGTTTCTCTTAAATAAACATTGAATCGATACATCTAGAAGTAAATTTTTTTTATGTGTCCATTCTTTTTGTTATTATTAAAGCTATCGTTTTTATACCCGGCGTATAACGCGCACCCTTAACTTTCGATCTTATTTTTGTGTTCACGCGTTATACGCCGGATTTTACGGTAATAAAATTTTCTTTTAATTACCGCAAAAAATATTTTAACAAAAAAGGAAGTCTTTAATCCCCTCCCCCTGACATTAACAAAAATAATTATAGCAATTACAAATAATAACGAAATATATTATAATCAACGTTAAGAGAACAATAGTTTCACACACATCTAAATATCCAGGATTTCTAATTAATACCATTGGAAACTTAAGGTATCCGACTACGTTCGAAACCGTGATTTTAAAAACAGCGCATAAATGGATAATTTTCGTGATATTTAGTGCCACTTAGATTAGAATACATGTATAATATTGTTTTAAGAACACATTTTGACAAAAAAAAATTTATTTAAATACAATATTTTGGCAAAAAATTAACTTAGAATAAACTTTTTTCAAAATGTTCTCCTTCTATTAAAAATGCTTCTAAAATAATATTTTGTGTGTGTGTGCTGATATAAAGTAGACTTCTCCAGGAGTCTGAATTATTTCTTTTGAAAAATTCACATTATTTTTAGAGTTACAACCATTTAAAAATAATTATCAGCGTTTTTTCTTAAAATTCTCCCCTCTGTTGTGTGTCGTAAAACAGGATACAAACCTTACTCCCTAAGTTATATATTTCAATTCTAGTTGAGCCTCTGTACAGAGGTCTGAGCGCCATAGGCAAAATATTATTATAATAGAAGCATTTTTCACAAAAGGAGAATATTTTGAAAATGAGTCATTCTATGTCTATTTTTATCAAAATATTGTACTTAAATAATTTTTTATTGTAATAATATTCCTAAAACAATTTTATATACATTTTCTGATCAAAGTGACACTAAATATCATAAATATTATCCATTTATATGCTTTTGCAAAATCATGGCTCCGAACGTAGTCGGATACCTTAAGCCAACCATACATGCTAATATATATAAAGAGATAAACATGCTTTAATTTATGTATGGTTTAAATTAAATACACAAACAAAATATGTGTAAAACTAGAATGGTTGTGTAAAGTTAAGTAATAATTTTAAAGCGTCCGTTTCGCATTCATTGTTACATTCCTATTTCTTACAAATTTTAATTCTGGTCAAACAAATTGATAGCAAAACTTCACTTTACAACAATCTAATATTGTAACAGGAATATTTTAGATACGTAGAGAAAAGAGCTGTTCTGGGATTCTGTTGATACCTAAGGAGATCCACAGAAAATATTCAGTCTAGTTCGGAATTTCGTGAGATACTGAAAAGGCGGACCCTTTCATATTCATCTATTCTTCCGGAAAACAGGTAAAAATGGTGTTTTTCTCCTATTTTCGTTCCAAAAATTCTGAAGAATGTTCGAAGATCCTCCCCGCCTTCTTCCCTCCTCCTCGGCACGGACTTCAACTGAATATATTTTTCCCTTGTTCAGCATAAGGCTTCGATGTTCCCCGAATAGAACCTGGTCTATCGGATGCAAATAAAACGATTCCTTGACGAATCTCGGGACCAGTTCTAATACGGGATATTTTCCCGTCCGAAAGGGTTTGGGGGAAAAAAAGGGGGGGAAACACCCGGAAAATTGAATGTGACCATTTCACTGAAAGATCTAAAAAAGGGACGGATGGAAAAAAAAAAAGAAAAAAGCGGGGAAAGGGTTGGGGGAAGGGGGAAAAGAAAAAAAAAAGATTAAATCCCCATTCCGAGGATCGGGGAAACGAGATTTTACCTTTTTTCTTTCTTGGGATAAAGAAGAATTCATGGAGTGGTTTACTTTTCCAGAATTAAACAGAACTATGTTCCTTTTGGAATAGGAATGTGATAGTAGTTAATCTTTCTACGAAAAACTGAATGGACTTGAATAAAATTAGATAGAGTTTAAACTTAGAAGAGAAAGGTATTAAGTTCATTTCATCTAATGTCATGGAAGGTATATAAATCTTAAATCTGTTTATTCATTATGGATTAGGAAAATTGATATTTTATTTATATGTAAAAGTATAATTGTATTTAGTTGTGTGTTTCTCACAATTTCTTTATTTAAAAAAGGGTTTTTTTTCTTACAAAAATTAATAGAAATCATAATTTGTACTAAAATTGTGAAAATTGCTAAAAACAAGTTTATGAATAAATTTTAATATTAAATAAAAAAATTTCCAAGTTACATGAGATATATAATAGTATTTAAGAATGAAAACAAGAGGTGCGTTTGGAGAGGAAAGATCTTTTTGATACCGTACGGCAGCGTTGAATTAACTCTAAACAAACCAGGATACGATAGTTTTTCTTAAAAGAATTTCAGAAGTTATGTTCCCAATCGGAGAATCATTATTTCGTCAAATGCCTTAAAAATGAGTCCTTTAGCCAAGATATTACTTTTAGCCAAAACTTATTTATCAGAATGTATCTGCTATTAAAACTCTTTAATTTGATTTCATAAATAATAGCATAGTTTTATCGTGTAAAGTAATTTCTAAATTTCTCAATTTTAATAAATCATCATTGATAGTTTTTTGTTGTGAAGAGATTAGAAATTTTATATAACTAATTATTATATAATTTACTGAACCACATGAACTACACTTTAATATGACTAATTTATTATAAACCCCTTTTTTCTCAACGTATTTTTGATAGATAATTCAAAAACTTATTTATAGCTTGAAAAGGTTTATGAGGATAAAACGTAAATGAGATCAAAATAAATATTTTTAACTTATACATTTTCAATTTTGTCTTTATTAGAAGTAGGGTAATTTTTTTTAAATAAAATACTTTTAAGTTTTCACACAGTACAGTAAAATCATTGATAAAATGATGAAACAAAGCTTCTTATTATCCAGTTAAATTCAGAAGCTATCCCTTAGCTATTCACGTTTTATTGTATTTACTGTATTTGTAAAATATGAAGAAGAAAACATCTGAAGAACTAGTAACACCTCCTTATTTTACCTTCCACACCACAACCTCAACTGGATTAAGTTTACAATCCTTCAATTTTCTCTTACTATGTGATATGATCTTCGAAGGAAACAAGTGGCAGGTGTCGTCATTTGAGCATAGTTCAAAATTACGTGGTTCGTCGCCAATAGCCCGCTTGCAGTTTTATAGTGCGACGCAGATACAATCTCTGGCAATAACATTCGGCGAAAAAGTCCTGAAAATTAACGTGGTTTTTAAATTTAAAAAAAGAATTTTTACTGTTTTTTTCGAAATAGTCACCTCCCATAACTATGCGCCGGTTTATATCTGGGATAAAGTCCCCGGAAACTTTAAAAAGTCTTCTTTGGGGGATGGGGTTCAAAAAACCCCTTTCGTTTCGTTGGATGTCAAAATTCAAAACTTTTTCTTTCAAAAACGAGTTTTTAGTCGTGAGAATAGGAAGAACTCTGGGGGATTGAGATCTGGAGAGAATGGTGGATGTTTTAATTTTTTCCCCCCCTTTTTTCTTGGGGGAAATATTTGGCGATATTGGCAGTGTTAGGGGGGAGCATTGTCGTGAACAAAAACCATTTTTCCCCGTGGGACTGGGGGTTGGGACCTTTAGAATTTTAGAAACGGGGCAAAATTTCCAAAATACACTTGGTACATTCCTCGTCCAGCAAAATGGGGGGAAAACCCGATCTTCCCTGATTAATTTTTCTATTTTTTCAAATTTTCATCACTGACGGGGGGGCGGGTCTTTTTTTTACAGGGGGTTTTCAGAAATATTTTCCCCCGGGATTTCGAAAAAGGGCGAACCACTCTTTCACACATTTAAATGGGGGTGCTTGATATTCATTAAAAAACCCGCACGAAATGTTTCTTTTCGGTGTCTTGCCAAAGTTAAAACAAAACTTTAAATTGATCTTTGTTCGTTCTTTTTCCCCGATCTCATTTAAAGAACCAATACTAAACAAGCACTTTTTTAAAACAAGTCTTACAGGGAATATAAGCAACTCTAAAAAAACAACGGTTGTCAAACGGTCAACACCTGCAACTACGCATGTGCAGTGTTTGTTTCCCAGTGTTGCCAAATCGGCCGTTCTGATTTTTCATCGTTTTGTTGCGATTGTATAATCCCCAAAAAACAATCACCTAAAAGACATTCTTGGGATCCGTTGTTTGAATCGGATTATTACAGTTCTGTCAAAATTTCGTTTAAAACAAAACCCGACATTAAATTTTTTTTCCTATTTTATTATAGAACAAATAATTTTTTTAAACTTAAGAAAAAAAAAAAAAGTATTTGACATTTGTTAAACGTTTTATGATTGTTGAAGTAATTTTTTCAAAGGTTAAAAAAAAAAATTAGGGAAAACTTCTTAATGCTGATATAGCTGTCGTATTGAAGAAGAATTCCCCCTTTTTTAAAAAAAAGTGGCATTTAAATTTCATTTTATGAAAAATTTTGGATTTATAATTTTTAACTTTCTAAAAAAAATTGGGGTATTTGGTTTTGTGAAGTTTAAAATAAAAAATTGCCTATACTATTTTAGCTGTTCTAAATTTTATTTTTAAAATTGCCACCCTTAAGTCTTTGATCCTCTTGAGATTCACACAGTTTAGAAATAAAAAAAAAGAAAAAATTTATGGAATACATTAAATGAATGGCTCTCACTTTCAATGTAAGATAAAAAAATTTTACAGAAAATTTTAAAAGTGAGCCCATGAGACTCCAAACGCATTTAAATGGGAATTTATATTCTTTTTTTTTCAACAGTTTAGATTACTTTTTTCAGAAATTTATAAGTACGAACCCCCAGATAACAAAGCAAAAATAAGGTTTCAGAATTTTAGCCATAAATCAGTAATGCGCTCTCGTATATAGGATTTAATTTTATTTTGTCTTTATATTTTGATTTATTATTTCCTTAAGTGATCTTCAGGTGGCACTGGATTCTTAAAAGTTAAACTTCTAATTTTGATCAATGCGGAATTCTGGCTGAGTGAGTGATTACGGAGTTTTATGGCGCAAGAGCCAATTTTCTGGCTAAATTGCACCAAACAAATGTTTTTAAAACTTTAAAATTTTTAAAAATATTTGTAAAAAAAAATTTAAAAAATTTAAAATTATTAATATCATTAGCTTATGCATACAGGTTATACAATGTAAAAATTAAAAACTCTTACGAATAATGGAAAATTTAAAACATGACAGATCGAAAATTATATTCTTAATCAATTTCATCAAATATGAGAAATAAAACATGAATTAGAGAAATTAAAACATGAAATTTTAATTATTTTCTTCGATGTTGGGGTCATAAAATGCAAGCAACCAGTTTTAATATGATGATCTATTAATTTCTCATCCACATCGTATACAATCAAATCCTCGTCTTCTGAGGTATAAATCCACAAAACTTTTCTTCTGTTGATAGGGTGTCATTTTAATTTCGATTTCGGGTTTCTGTTCTTTTTTGTGCGCGTTTTCTTCTATTTCTTGAATTTTGTTTGAGACTTTTTGGAATTTTAGATGAAGTAGAAGGTTGACTAGTGGATGTGGTAGCAGTAGTCTCCAGTAAAGAAACTGATGGCTGAATTTCATTTGATAGAGCTTCAAATTTATCACAGGTTATAGGAAATAGGCGTGTTTCATTGATAAAGATGAAACAGAGGTATTTAGGCTATTGCCAGGGGAAATAGTAGAAGGAGTAGAAATGGGTATAGTAACTGAGTATACACTTTGTATGGTTGTGTGGTATTACTGAAGATGTGGAAGGAAGTAGAAGTGCTTGAGTTGGTGAAGATGATGTGGAGACTGCAGACATTGAAGACGAGGTACTTAAAATGATAAGCATAAGGTAAGGGTTTCAGGCATTTCAAAAGTGGCAGATTATATTTATTATAATTGGATCTGTTTGTGTAGTTTTGATATAGCTGGAGGTTTAGTAGTCTGATGTTTGGGATATCTGCGGAACTAGTTAATTTACGGGCTTCTAAATAGGAGATATTTTTGTTAATTTTAATTTCTTGAATTTGTTTTTATATTGTCCATTTCGTGCATAATTTTGAATCAGATGGATGGAGCTGTGAACAATTAATACATTTTGGCTCTAGATGCAACAGAAAATAGATCCTTATACCATTTAAATTACTGATTTTTCTAATGAACTTCTTTATGTTTTAAATAAATTGCTTTTTGTGATCTAAAGTATTAGAACAAAATGTTGTTTGGTAGGATGCTGCTTGAGGGTACGATTTTGGTTAGTATATCCTGTTTTGCTTATTTGCT
>BMAV01003245.1:0-32633 GCA_019973955.1 Trichonephila inaurata madagascariensis | reverse complement strand
TTTTTCAAAAAATTTTGATTCGATTTAAAAGGTATTTTACATTCTTTTTTTAAAATTACACCGACACAAATTGAAACATGAAAATATATTCTTTTGGACATTGCATTTCATCCTATTTACAATATCGGAAAAGCGTAAACTTAAATGTTAAAGATGATTAATCAGCAAGGAAAACAACTATAAACAAAATATATATATATATATATAAACCAGAATCATTATAGTATACACATAGACCAATATTTCCCGAATCCCTTTTAAAATTTTTAATTGACCAATCAAAAAATTTTTTTGCATGCAATCTGATTTGCACCCCTAATACCAAATATTTAAAAAACTCTAGTGTGAGATTTAAATCATTTAGGATGGCATTAGTGGGTTTTGAGCAAAATATAGGAGTGGTAATTTTGTATTATAGGGAAAAAATCTTTCAAAATTTGTAATTGAATTATTGATAAAATTTTTGGTAGTTTTTGTTTGCGCTATTATTTTTTGAACTTTTGGTTTTTAATTTGAACTTTAGATTTTGGACGTTTTTCCCCTTAAAACTATTTTAAAGATGGTACGTCATTTTTGGTGTTCGAGGTACACTTATATTATGCAATTAATTGAGAATTTAATTTAATATCTTTCAAAATGGATGGCGAATAGTTTAATTTTTCAAGTTTAATGGTTTAATTTTAATTTTCTTTAATTTTAATTTTTTTAATTTTTTTAAATTTTTTTAGTTGGATATTTTTCGGTTATTTCCCCAAGTTGCAATAAAAGGTTGGCGCCTAAACTAGTTTAACCCCCATGTCCTAAGTCCGAGGTTGCCGGATATTTTATAAATTTTATTTTATAATTTTTTTTTTTTGTTTAAAAAACGTCTGAATTTTTTTTCTATATTCGCCATTGATTTTTTGAAATGGGTTTTTTATTTATAGGTTTCATTTGGTTTCAATTTTTTATTGATGTGTGTGTGTGTGTGTGGTCCGGGTTTGAAAAGTTTTAAATTCAAAATTAAGAATAAAAAAAAGAGGGGAAATCTTTACCATCCTAAATTTTTTGGTAAATAACCTATTTAAAAAGGGGGAGCGGCGTTGACGAAGAAAAACATACCGAAAGGGGACGGTGACTCTTGTCTGAAGTGTTGTATTTTTTATCGGTTGCCCCAAAAAGGGGCCCCATGTTGGATTTTATATTTTAAGAGAAAAAAGTTATATTATATAGATGAGGCCTTCCTCATTTTACCAACAGGCCTGGGCCTGTCCTATATATATTCCGTTTTGAGGTAAATGAAATTATTGCTGTACGATACATTTTTGGACTCCCTGGATGTGCTATGGAATCACTGTATCTTACTGATTGGCTTCATTGATTGTTCTTTGGCATCGCAGTACGAATCTACATGAGGGCTATTTAGTATAGACCTTGTTAATTAAAATCGGAGGCAAGCGAGGACAGTGACACTGAACGTTCTCTGAACCCTTACAAAAATTTTTGTTAAGTACCCATAAACCCCAAAACCAGAAAATAGCGAAAAGGTTTGCTTTTTTAAATTTATGAACTAAAAGTGATAAATATAATAATTAGTTGATATTTAGTCATAAATTTTATATATATATACTATAGATTATTGATTACAATTTTCAGTTAACAAAATCGTAAAAAAATATATTAAAAAAACTCTAGTTTTAAAATTACAACATTTATATTATAAATAATCAGTAGGGCGTTTTCAAGGGGGGGTTTAGGGGTCCGACTCCCCCCTCTACAAGGGCCCCTTTGTTTTTTTTTTTCTCGATTGATGATTATCCCATGTATATAGAAAGTAAAATTTAATTCAATATTTATAACTATTAATTTATTTTAAATTAATGCAATTTTTAAACAATAAATTACTTGTTACCGTTTTTTGTTTCCAAAATTGCCAAAATCAAAAGAATATGTTTGGCGGCGTATTGAGGGATGAAATGAGAATGGTGGACTTTCGCTCCCTAGAAATATTTTTGTGTGTGCCACTGATAATCAGTTATCATAGATGAAAATTTTAGAACGACATCGGAGTGTTCTTGGTAGAAGTTTATAAAAACTTTAGAAAAAAAGTATACAGTAAGACCCCGTTTAAACGCTTTTTCGTTTAGCATTTTTTTCGGCTTAACGCTTTTTTTACAATTGGGGGTTTCCCCCGATTGATTGACTGATTGAATATTAACGTCGCACTGTTCAGATACACGAGGGCTTTTGGCGACGGACCCCGTAATTTTGAACCAGTGGATTCCCCGAAATGGCACGCAGCGTTAGACTTCCCGATATCCGAAGCAGTTTATCTGTGTTTCTTCTTTCTTGTGGTATCATACAAACGTATTTTTATAGTTTCAAATAATTGTTGACGTTATTGTAAGTATAAATTTATATTATATAATGATTTATATTTTGACAAACATTATGATTTTTAGTTTTTATAATGACTGATAATTAAAAACACGAAAATAAAGCATAAAAAAATGCATTTCACTAGAAACTAAAATGCAAGTGATTAAAAGATTATATACTAGTGAACGTCCCAAATTAATGCTGCATTGAATTTAGCAACTTCAAAAATAAGGACCATTCTTAAGAATAAAGAAAAAATATTGTCACTGGCAATTGCAGCTACGACAAGCTCTGCAACAGAATTCCCCCATTCTAGAAATAATCCAAAAAGGGAAATGGAAAACGACTTTTTTTGGGATTGACGACGAAACTTAACACAATATCCCTATTTAATCTATTTCTTGATAAAAAGGCGAAAATTAGAATTACAGAAGAGACAATGATCTGAAATGTAAACATACTGACTAAATTTTTTTTATTTTATATGTATATTTTCAGTTTTTATATTTGTAAGAAATAAATTTTCTTTTTTATTGTTTAAAAAAAAAAATTAATAAATTTAAGGTAAAATACCTGACCAAATTTTCCCTTTCCCCTCTTCCCAACCCCATTATTTACAGGTTAAAATAACCTCGTTTTTAACACTGTTTCATATTACGCTCAATTTTGATGGAACGTATACCCCTCATTAAGCGGGGTCTTACTGTATGTATAAACAGTAAAGACATTTAACAGGTAAAGGAAACACATAGGTAGCGAAGTTCTGAATACTTACCAAACCATTATAAGTCTAAGGCGTGTTACAAATAAATTTTATACTTCAAGAAAAATGAAATTTACATTTCATTCAGTTGTTTGTATAACATGCATCTATGTATGTACTCGAAATATGTTCGAATACTTGTGCAAAATAGCAGCGAAAACCGGATAATTTGAACATTTTTTCTGATTCTTCAGTTAGAGGCAGTAGGATGGACAAGCAAGAAGTAAGTATAAAAAGCTTTAAAAAGTATAAACAAAGTTTTAAAACAAATAAGAAAAATGTCATTCATTTTGTTACATATGAGTGTAATGTATACATTGATGAATATAAAAGGTGGGCTAGTTTATTTTATAACCTGAAAACAAACTAAATTATAACTGATATTTTCAAGAATTTATTAAAAATTTTCGACGAATTAAAGATGCATGCAATATTTTAAATTGAAATGAGCACTGAAAAAAGGTATATTAATAACTTAAAAGATGTTTTGTAAATTTATTCTCAATAGGAATGATTGTAAGAAACTAAAAACAACTTATTAAAATTAAGTAAATTGAATTGGGCTCATTCAGAAAAAAAATAACACACTGTTATAAGAGTTATTAGATTTTTACTTGATATATATATAATCCCGGTAACATCAATAATATAGCTTAAATTTTCTGTATAATCGAAAAGGATACTCTATTTTGAGAAGCAGAAAGAACTTGACCTTGAGCCTACCTTTTAGACCTAAAAGCGTGAATTTCATTATTTGATTCTTACCTCCTACCCCAACATTTTGAGATTCTATCTGTAAATTTTGTAAATATTAACTGTGACACACATCATTGACAAATATTTAAAAGTAAATATTTCTTTTTATGCTGCATCAATAATACGAATACAACTCAGTACAGCTTTATATGGACTTTACTTGGATTAAATTTAATTTCGAAAACAGTTAATGTCTTAATCTCTAAATTCTTAATAGCCAATTAAAGTATTTTTAACTTTTTCTTCTATCTTTTTAGTATATATATATATATATATATATATATATATATATATATATATATATATATATATATTGCTCAGTGTTATTTACAAAAAGGGGAAGGTTGGCTGGCCAAAAACATGTTCAACCCCACTTTTTATAATTTAATTTTTATATAATAACTGTCCTAAGTCGTACTGCTCATAGCACTGCAGCATCCATTTTTAGAGTATTTATTATCTCGATTACTCTTTTTGTCCTTCATTGTGTGATTTTCCTGCTGCTCCATATGTGTTTGTCGAGTGTTATTGTTTGATGTGATCTCTTGTTAGTAGAGAATCTATATATATATATATATATATATATATATACTAAAAAAGATTAGAGAGAAGGCGAGTTATGGCAAATCATTCATTTTGACTAAACTGAATATTTGTAGATCTTAGTCTTTTGTAATACTAAGTCCCTGAGAACCGTGGTATTAACAGTTACGCAGCTCCACGCCATAGAATTGCATTGCATTACAAGGACGACCCGGCTCGGTGGTTGTGAGGTAGCGCGTTCGTGCTTCGTAAGTCCACGATTGCAAGTTCGATCCCAGTTGAAGTCGATAGATTTTCTGGATTTGAAAGTCGTAGGCAGGCATGTCATGTGATTATGTGGTATACAGAAGATACCTCAAGTATAAATTTGGCTCTTGTACTCTCGATAAAATTAAATCACGGCAATATTTAATATGAGGTTGTGTGTGTGTGTGAATTAACGTAATTTTTTAAATTTCTATGAAAACATCAGCTTAAGTTCTCCAGTAATAATAAAAAGAGAAAAATATGGGAAAAATTAAGCAGTTTTAAATTGAATTTCAGTCATTTTTTTGTTTTGTTGAAGTGCAACACAGCAGTAGTATGCTGCAAATTACAAAACTTTTTTTATATGAGGTTTTATTATCATCATAAAATTTAAATTTTTACCACAGGTACTTATTTCGTCAATAAACAAGAGGAAGCATGAAATATAATGGATTCTTTTATAGCCAAAACACAGTTCTTGAGAGGTGACCAGAATTATAATTGTTGTGATTTTTGGAAAAATGTATTTCTACCTGAAGTGACAGTATCTGCATGTATTTCATTGCAGTAATCTTTTTTCTCAGATAAGGATTTATAGGTAATTAAAAAATATTGAAGCCCTGTTAAATTAAAATAAATCATATGTTGCAGAAATGCAACAGTGCGAAGTTAAGACGATGAAAGACAGTAAAAAACATAATTTCTGATGAATTGAAAAAGATTAAAAATGTATTAATACGTTGGAAAAAATATTTTACCTTGAACTGTTGTTGAATGGTTTCTCAAATACTTTACCTCTATCCTATCCTTTAAAATTTTCTCACTTTAAAGTCGTTACTGAGCTTTGTTTTTCTTGGAACGTTTTTTTACCTAGGGCGTTTCCGAAATCACTTACCCCGAATATCTTTCCAGCAGTAAAAATTTTAAACCATGTATTTTCATTTCATGGATTGGCAAACCGTATCGCAGCAATTATGGAATTATTTGAGATACAGGAAAGTATTAATATGTACGAGTATTAATATGTTTTCCTGTGTGTGTGTGTGTGTGTGTGTGTGTGTGTGTGTGTGTGTGTGTGTGTGTGTGTGTGTGTGTGTGTGTGTGTGTGTGTGTGTGTGTGTGTGTGTGTGTGTGTGTGTGTGTGTGTGTGTGTGTGTGTGTGTGTGTGTGTGTGTGTGTGTGTGTGTGTGTGTGTGTGTGGGTGTGTGTGTGTGTGTGTGTGTGTGTGTGTGTGTGTGTGTGTGACTTTCTCTTACAATAGTGATAAATTTATCTTAAAGTATTCGCAATAGAAAAGAAAACCTAACTGAACTCAGTGGCGTAACAGTCCATGACGGCTAAGGCCAACAGTGCCTATCTAAGTTTACGTGACCGAAGGTGCTGGTGTGCTTGTGTAGATGTTTCGGTCAAGTGGTCAGTCTGAAGCGAAATCTTCAGTATCCAATTCCCACAAACAAGCTTGGTACTGATTTATCGATCCACTGAAGGGTTGAAAGGCTGATTCGACCTTGCTCAGTACGGTATTTGAAACCGGACCTCTGGCATGGAAGCCCGATACACTACCACTCAGCTACTAGGCTTCTAAAAAAGAAAATAATCCATTTAATTTACAGAAAAGAAAATCGAGCATATTGTAAATAGTTGGTCAGATTTGGATGCCTGTGAGGAAAAATAGTATTTCTACTCTATCGCGGAACAAACTCTTGTTTTGAATATTGCATCAAAGACAAAATTGAAAATAACATATACAGCATGGGATTGTTAGTCCTGTTTGTGCCTTCTAAAGTTAGTATTGACTGTTACAACGATGCTTTTTGATATCTGCATATTTGCAGATCAAACTATTGTTTAAAATTACATGTTAATTTTTGTGTCTTTGCTTTTGCTCTCGAAAATTCCAATTTTAAAGTGCTTAAATTCTATTGTATTTGAGAAAAATGTTTCTTTCAAAATAACATTATGAATGCATTTTTATTCTGAAAATATCAGAAAAAAATTGCTTTTCTTTAAAAAATCAACTCTTACTTGTTCTTATGAGACAGAAAAGGAAGTAACTTGATGAAAGCTTAGCAAATTTAAGATTTGAACTTAACATCTTGTTTATATGCAAGTAATCTTGTAGACCACGTAATAGCAGACGTGTGACAAAATCTATTCACCGTAGTTAAAGGCTAATATTTATTATTCATACTTTACTTGATACAGCACACAGTAGAACCGCATGATATTTTCTCCTCTACCTACAGAGAGTGTAGAAAAATCATATCATCATATTTCTCAAAAACATTTAGAATTTGTTATTCCAACTAATCAAAAAGTCTGATGTTTGAAGTATAATATGTTGCACAACAGAGAGAAATTTAATTCAAAATTAATGATTATATATTAAAAAATGTATTTTTAAGCTTTGTTTAAAATGTATTACATGATTCATTATCTTACAGAAGAGAATGGACTTTCTTGGATGTTAACATTCGTGATCCAGAAATCACTGTTTTATCTCACCATCCACTGTATAGCGTACGTTGTTTCAAATTATCTCAGTTATGAGTAATATCATTTCAAAGTAATACGTTTTCTTTTCCTAAATCCTATATGATAACTATGCAAATATATACACTAAGGGAATGTGGGCATAGTTAATCCAATATCCAAATTACTAGTAATGTTTTTGAGTCAGTGCATTCATATTGCAGCGTTGTATCTGCTCAAATGTCGGAATGCGTGCAGGATTTGTTTCAGCAACAGAGTAAGTGCGCACAAACAGATCATTTTAAATATAAGTAAAACTGGCTCATACTTCAAATTGTGGTGGTTGTTATGTTTTAGTTAACTTACTTAAGATTTAAGATGCAAAATTAATTAATTTTACATGAAACCTGTAAATGGCTGTAATCTTATGCGAGTGTAGTTCCCGTTGGTGGGTGGTTTCGTATTTTCTCCCTTTGACAACTCTAATTCCGACTATTGGATAATGTCTTTAGAGCAAACAGTTTTTTGGGACGGAAAATTAAAAAGGGGGAGTACCAAAAATCAAGTAATGTTTTCAAACCCGATCCTGACCATCCTTTCGTCTTGTAAGTCCTTTGAGTTCGTCTTCCTTCCATAAACATCTTACTATGATAACTTAGACCAAATTATACAGCAGCGCATGCCTCATTTATCGTCACTACTAAATTCTTGCAGTCAGCAGCAACATTTTTGAAAGAACTGAGTTCAATTCCAACACTGAAAGTAACCTACGGAAATCACGGGGAGTGGTGATTGGAGGTTTTTTGGCGCAAAAGCCCAAATTTTTGGGTATGCTGCCCAAACATTTTTTAAAAAATTTTAAAATGTTTTATAAAAGAAAAAAAAATGTGACAATATAGTTTAAAAAGTTAAAATTTCAAATCACATAAAATCGTTTTCATGTAATTAAAGAAAGAATTTGGTGGAGATTACCCCACCACACAAGTCAGACTATATCTTAAAATAAAAACATAGAAAAAGACGAATGGAACATGTTATTTTAAAACAAAGTTAGATAATACAAGTCATCACAAAAAATTAGCTCTTATTTTTCCTGAATCGGGTTGGAGTTAACGTGCGTAAAAAATTGTCAGGATTGTTTATAAAACATTTTTTATGTGCGAATTTATCCGTAGGATCTGGCTCAAATTCCTCCTCTACGTCATACATAAGCATGTCTTCGTCATCAGTAGTATATTCCATAGGTGCTGACTTTCTGGGTTTATGTGGGGTCATTTTTATTTCAATTTCTGGTTTCTGTACTTTTGGGCGCTTTCTTCTATTTTTTGAATTCTGTGTAACATTTTGTGGGATTTTAGATGTATTAGAAATTTCGCTATTGGGTGTAGTAGTTTCAGACTCTGATAGAGGAACTGATGGTTGAATTTTAGTTGAAAGTGCGGCGAATTTATTAGACGTTGTAGGAACTGGGTTTCTTTTAGTTGATAAAGATGAGGCAGAGGTATTTAGGCTATTGTCTCGGGCAGAAGCAGAAATGGGTTCAGGTAACCGAGATTTTGTGGTTCGGTTTTTTGAAGATGCGGAAGGTAAGAGGTTTACTTGAATGGTACACGATGAAGTGGAAACTGAAGGAATTGAAGGAGATGCATTTGGTTGAGGTATGGATGATAGAGGTGGAAGTAATTATAAAGGTAGGCACTTGATTTTAGTAATATTTTCATCTGTTTGTGTTGTACTGGAGGCAATTGAGGGTTTGGCAACTTGGGCGTAAGTTTGAGATAACTGCGGGGCAATTAATTTTCGGGCTTCAAGGTATGATATATTTCTATTAGTTTTAATTGTTTGAATTTCCTTTTCAGTTTTCCATTTAGGACACAGTTTTGAGTCGGAGGAATGAGATTGTGAACAATTGACACATTTCTGCTCCAGACTGCAATCTGTGGAAGAATGACCAACAGATGCAAATCTAGAGCACGTCAATTGCCCTCGACAGGAAGTTTGAGAGTGACCGAACCTCTGGCATTTGAAACAGCTCAGAGGGTTTGGTTTGTAGGGACGGATTTTACAATTTAAATAACCGGCTTTTATTGTGTTTGGTAGTTTTGGACTATTAAATGTTAAAATAAATTGTTTTGTGGGTATAATTGTAGAGTCTTTTTTTATTGTGATTCTCCTGACCTGAGTTACACCTTGATCTGAAAATCCCTCAAGGATTTCAGCCTCAGACGTGCACAACAGGTCAGGTTCAGAAATGACACCTCAGCTAGAATTAAGGGATTTGTGCGGAGCTACAGTTAGAGGACAATCTAGGAAAGATTTCGCGAGCAGAAAAGATTTTGTCTGAATAGCGAAGTTGGTTTCAATGAGTAGATCCCCGGAACTCAAACGTTTTACAGATTTCGGTTCACCTATTGCAATCAGAGCTTTTTGAATGGCAAATGGTGACTTAAGGGACATGGCATTGTTAGGTAAGGATAAAAGTAAAACTCCTGCCTGTGTAGATGTTTCGTCTATGTTAATTTGGGTAAATTAGGCCTTACCCGGCACAGCTGCATTGGATCCATAAATACGCGTACATAACTTCCCTGGCGTGCCTCCACCCACCACGGAGTCCAACAAAGGGAGGCAGTGTGCCGGTGATCGGGAAAACCCAGGCAGGGGCGCTTACCTGGAGTACACCCAGAATATAATGCTACAGTCCAGGGCGAGGGATCCCACGGGTAAACCTGCCACCCCTTATCTGCAGCACTAACCTATAGCAGGCCCTTTGGGGACACCAAAGAGAGGTACCCCCTGCTGATTGACAGGAGCGGGCTCACTCCTGCCACCCGTCTACAGTGAAGCGTGGGCCAAAGGGAACGCAGAGGTATTCCTAGGAAACCAATCTCCTCCATACTAGAGAAGCGTGGGCAAAGGGAACACAAAGGATCCCCAGAACATCATTTTCCTCCTTACGGGACGCCGCACACGGCAAACATGCGGGTTGAAAAACCAACGGTATTAGTGGAAAACAAACAAAGCAGCATAATCAAAGTATTTAAAGAAATGTACGAAAAAGAAATTAATGCAAAAAATTTTTTGAACCAACATATGTTAATAGTAAATAGTACAACGATTTAATCAATGTACATCTTAATTAACATTGGTCTGTGGTTTCGACGTGAAAAGAAGAAAAGGGAAATTTGAATGGCAAGAAGGAGGGCCGAAAATAGAGAAGGATCACTAGGGTACCCTGGGTTGGTATGTGAAGCCCGTATTTACCAAAGAGAGTAAACCCCTTGGGGAAAGGAAAAGATCACTAGGGTACCTCGGGATTGTGACACCCGTACTCACCTAAAGAAGGTGAGCCCCCTGAGGGGGTACGGAAATCGCGGAAGACGAGAAAAGGTTGCAAGAAGGCTAATAAGGGCAGAAGGTCTGTCTTCTTAAAAAAAAAGAGTTGCACGGAGGTGTAGAGAAGGGTGGGGTGCGCAAAGAAAGTGCCATCAAACAAATCACCCGCATTTGTCCTGTTAAATATAATATGAAAACACAAGGACGGAATGGGTATTTTTTGGGCTCTAGTTTTTTTGGGAAAGGAATGTGTCAAGCTAGGGGGGGGATTGATTGAATAAACGTAGCACTGTTCATACACGAGGGCTTTGGCGACGGACCACGTAATTTTGAATCATGGTCAAGGACGGGGTGACACCGAGCGGCACCCCCCCCAACTACCCACCAACGGGAGGACGTTTCAGCTCTCGACAGATTTAAGGGATCGCTGCCCCCCCACGGCGGGTCTTTAGTGGTACTGGGCCCCGAACTCGGGCAAGGCAAGCCACGGTCCGATACCCCAAAATACTCTACCGCGGTCACCAAAAAACTAGAGGGGGATTCTTTTGTAATGAGTGGGTTGATAGAAGGGTAGTTCTTTTTAAAGCTGTTTTCTGGGAAATTTGTAATAAAGGTTTAATTTAATAGTTTTTTTCGTTTTCAAATTTTTTGTTTATATATAAATATTGACTTTTTGGCACAATTCCAATAACAAAGGTATAAATTTATTTCATATAATTTGCCAAACATGTAATTTGTGTAAAAATGCATTTCCGTTTGGAGAAGATAAATGTAGAGTTGAAAGTTTCTTTTATATCTTTTAATAATGCAATCTACCTGTATTTTCGGCAATTGTTCCTATATTACGTGAAGTTTTAGCCAAATATGAGCAATTGCGAAATTTGTTCTGTGGATCTTCTTTATACACACATCAACGAGAATTAGAGGTTTAAAGACCATACTTTAAAGTTTGAAACATCTTAGTTTCGGAAAAATGAAATGTGTTTTAAAGTAGTATATTTTCAATTAAGTGTTTTAGTGCCCATATTTGCCAAGTTTGCCCTAATCATGACAGACTTATAGACGAATAAAATTGTTTTCTGAGTAATAAAATAATAAACTATAAATTTGATTTAAAACATTTTACTGATTCTATAGTCAATATTATTATATTACAAAACGTCAGTAAATTGTTTTTAAAAACTTCATGAACTTAATCCTTAAGCGGAGGATATTTGTTTTGAATTTTAAAAAATCATTTGTTATGGGAATGTAGTCACATAGGTTAGGTAAAAAAAATTTTAATCCAGGTAATAATATTGAGCACATTTATTTCTAAAAAAGTTGTTTATAATCATTTGGAAACAAACAATATTTCCCAGAAATCTGGGATATATCTAAAATTTTTTTAAATGCAACATTAAACATTGATATCTTTCTTGTCAACAGATGTGGGAAGTATTTTACTTTTTATTTAGAGAAATCACTCTTTCATAGGAAACTCGAAAATATAAAATGTATCTTGAAGTATCTTGAAACTTTAACACTAACCACCTTCTAATGCCAACATATGTACCTGGTGATCCAAAAGTCAGGACGAACTTTAAAAATGAATAATTCTAAAATGAATCAAGGTACAAAGATACAGTTTCCACCAAACGGATGCAAAAGAAACCGGGTTTTGTGTGGCAATGAAACAAATAGTTCTAATGGTGACCAACAGATGGTGTTGTAGTATTTCTGACGTAGGATTATGGAAGGTAGCAAACAAAATAAAAAGAGCAACTGCAGCAGGTAATAGTAGCCGAAGTTTGTATGCATCGAAATGATGTCCATAGTTGAGAAAACCCTCTTAGTTAAACTGTATTATAGGAATTTGGAAAGTGCCATTGCGACATTGCGAGCATATCGCTACATGAAAGGTATGCGAGATAGCAAAGGATCAGTAACGTCTTCTGCATTGAACAAAATGATGAAGAAATTTGAAGCTACATGTCTTTCGCGTCACGTCAAAGAAGTGGACGTTGCTCAACAACCGCAGCTGTTCCCACGACATTGGAGCAGACGGTGCAATCCATGTCGGTGGTTGCTGCGCATGGGGAGTGCATTGCTCGAAAAGTTTCGAGACAAACAGGAGTGTCGTATGGAAGTGTCTGGAAAGCACTGCGAATAACTTTCACGGTATCCCTACAAGTTAAAGCATAACCTGACATAATCCTACAAGTTGAACTGAAACCTCCTGACTTCGACTCTCGCCGAGAAGATGGAAGAGCTGCAAAACTAGCTCCCAACTGTGTTTTGGACAGATGAAGCGTATTTCACACTCTCTGTCACTGTTAACACCCACAATTTTCCAGTGTGGACCACAGAAAATCCACATGCATTTGTTGAGGTACCCTTGCAACAGCCTAAAGTGACATTTCGGTGTGGCTTCACCGCTGATTTCATAATTGGTCCATTTTTTTTCGAGGAAGTCACACAGACGGGTTTCAAAACAGTTTCTATCACTGGTCAGCGATATGAAGCACTGTTACAGAACTACATTATTTCTGAATTGCAAGTGTGACAGGCACTCCAAACAGTCACCTTTATGCAAGATAGAGCACCACCTCATATTGCCTTGCTATCGACCTTTACAACGCCTGATATGCTCAAAGTTTGGGAAGGATAGCCTTATCAGTCGCTACTTTAATCACGAACGGCCTCCAAGATCTCCTGATCTGACACCCTGTGACTTTTGGCTTTGGGGATTCTTAAAGTCAAAAATTGTACCGAGACCAAGTGGCATCACTAGCAGTAATGAAAGATGCCATCCACCAAAATGTTTCTGCCACAACGCAAGAAATGCTACTAAATGCTGTGAACGGTGTGATGATTCGTCTCACAGCTGTTCTTCTGAATGATGGACAGCACATTAAATATTTACTGTAGTACTAATTCACTGTAATTAAGCTAACTTGTAACTTATCAACATTTTTTCATTTGTAAATCATCTTTTGTTGCAATAAAACACTACAGCGCCATCTGTTGGTCACCAACAGAACAATTTTGCGTTGACACACAAAACCCGGTTTCTTTTCCATCTGTTTGATGCAAACCGTATCTTTGTATCTTGATTCGTTTTCAAATTATTCATTTTTAAAGTTCGTCCTGGCTTTTGTTTCACAACTTTTTCACTTTGTATTTTATTATTTTATTTTATTATACTATATATATATATATATTACTGTCTTGACTGTTTATACTTAGATTTATACCTATTTGTATGTATTATTATGGATTGTATATATGTATGTATAATAAGTAATAAGTTGTTAAAAATAGTTCCTTTTTTTCATTCACTTATAATTTATTGTCAATGGCTTTCAAAGTGCTTTCGGAAACATACATAATCAGGTTTTGAATAAAATTAAGCGGAAACGGAATGTAGACAATTGGCAACAATATACATTTAAGGGTTTAACTTATTATCTCTATATTACAATTTACTGTATAATTGTAAGAAGAAATTAAGTAATCGTTTTGTAATGCCAGTTGTTTTCCTTCAATGGAAAAAAGTTTTCCACTTTTTTTTTTATTTTTTTCAATAAAATTTTGTTGATCGTTATAAACATTTTAAATTCAATTGCATTCGATAGATTCTTTCCTAGTGTAAATGTTTGTTCTTAGAAAGCATCTCAGCGAAATTTACTCGGGAAATAAACCTTGATCGTTTATATTCTCAAAGGTATCAAGTTTTATGCAAATAATATGTCTCATTTTTCAAATATTGATGCTAAAACACTATTGTTGGTCGTAACGTCTTTTTTTACATTTGTATTGCAGAAAGGAGACCTATTCAGCTACATTGGAGGTCTGGTTGGTTGCTGGCTGGGTATCTCAGTGTGGGCGTTTGTTAGAGTCCTCGAAAGAATAGTTTTCATGGCAACTAACTGGATGGAGAAATTCAGAAAGAACAAACAGAAAATAACTGAAAATGATGTGTTTTATCCAACTCAGATTAAACTTTTCCATAAATGACATTTTTGAAACTTTTATGACTGGATCATAACCATTAGGTAGTGGCTTAAAGCTTTTCAACAATTAAAAGCAGCTTTATACTTTATGATAAATACTTTTTGATATAATGGATTATTATGAGAAAAATAAAGCACATTTCTTATCCCTCTCTATATATATATGTGTGTATATATATAAGAAATTTACTTCTATAATTATTGATCAATCATTCTTAGCTGACAGAACAAAATGTTCCATTCCAACAGAGAAGTCAGCTTTCCTAAATAAACTTCTCGAATACAGAAGGTCGATGGCACTTTACAGAAACGATTTTATAAGCCCTTTCTTCGTTTGCGTTTTAAGATAAAACTTTGGCAACAGAATAATCACCTGCTAAGTTTTTCTTTCGACTGGAATGTAAAATAAAAGACTCATTTTAAAAAATTGCTCCTAAAACTGTTATATGGCTGGAAATGTTACGTAATTAAGCTTTCGCAGGAGAAATATTCGTATCAACAAATTAAAAAGCGGTGTAAGAATTTCGGTTATTGCATTTCAATCAAAGGTATTTATAATATATTTAATATGAAAAGGGGAAAAGCATCCAGCAGAAAGTAAAAATGAAAACATGGGCACGAAACTTTATCTTGAGATTGTTCAAACGCAGGAAACTACCAAGAAAGTGAAATTTCTAGTCCTAAAAAGAAATTCCTCAAAGATTCACTGCATTAAAACAAGGAATGTCTTCTGGAACTGTAATTGAAATCATTCATAAGGATTTAAAGTTAAAATAGATAATTAAACCTAAAGTTCGTCTCCTTTTTAAAGCATATTGCAGAAAGAAAAGAAAATTATATAAAATCACCTAGCTGCTGAAAAATGGAAATTTGTGGTAACACTCGATGATGTATAAATATATTTAAGTGACTGTAGTAAAAGATCAGTTTTCTTTTCCTCAACTGACGGCAATGACTGTGCAAAATGGCTTCGATAGTGTACTAGGTGCCAATGTAAAGTTTCCAAAAGGGATTGATGAGAGTTGCAGGATTTTCTAACAACGGTAAATTAAAAATTAAAAAAAAAGTCTCAAAAAAGATAAAATTAATTCACTCTGCTTTTTCAGCAGCACAGGAAGAATGGTAAACAGGAAGAATGTGTATCCCATTAAGAGGTCTCAGGGGTGTTAAATTTCTCTAGAGGCTTGAAAATATAAACGATTTCCAAACAGGTATAATTCTTTTAAATTTAAATTAAATGACTCGAATCTTTTACACATTATTTATAAAAGAATGGGGCTTCAGAAAAGTATAAAATATTTAAAATATAATAATATTTTTTTTAAAAATCATAAGTATATGAAAATTCTATAATAAATATTAAGTATTTTTTGCGTTGTCCACGCTATTTTATAAAATAGAGTAGCCTCTGATGCATACAACTTTATAGAATTGTAAAATGCATCATACTCTTTAAACCCAACCTAATTTTAGTATTATATATCTTTTGTATTTCAAAATATTTGTAAGATATTGCAATTTTTAAATATTTTTTAAAAATGCATTTTTTTTATTTATTAAAATATGTAAGTTATTATTCTATTTATATAAAAGTAGCTACAGTATAATAAGAATACATTTATCTTTGTAAATCAACTTATAGCTAGTATAATTAAAGCTACAGTTTTAGAAAATAGCATGCGCGAAGTAAAACTTAATAAATATTTCTTATAGAAAAGTTTCTTATTTTCATATGTGCTTATAGTTTTTAAAATTATGATTATATTTTAAACATTTTATACTTTTCTGAAGCCCCATTCCTTTATAAATAATGTGTAAGAGATTCGAATTATTTAATTTAAATTTAAAAGAATTATATCTGTCTGAACATTGCTTATATTTTCAAACCTCTAGAGAAATTTAACACCCCTAAGACCCTTTAATAAATTACGTGTTAAGTTACCCTGCGCTTCTGCAATGGACTTTACTGCTTTTGGTTAATTAAAATGATCCTTAGGAAAATGGCATTTGTGAATGGAAGTTCAAGAGGAATGGAGTAAAGTTTGCGTGACTAAGGAAAAGTTTGTTTTCGTGAAAACTTCGAGCTTCATTGGCAAGTATCACGGCTATCAGATTAGAAGCAAATTTGCGCAAAAAAAAATTACGGTGTTTATTGATAACAATTAACTATCAAAATTGTTTCTATAAAGTACAAACGACCTTCTGTATAAGCCCCATCCTTGAAATCGTATCATTTGTCTCCCACCTTGACATGCTTTGCACAAGGTGGAAAAAAAATAGAAAATAGCTTTTTGTAAGCAAGAATAGTAAATTATGACAAAATTATAATTTGTCGAATTTTTTTTAAGTAATATTAAGTAATTCATATATTTTCCTGATCATAAATAGATATGGCGATGCAGGAAGTAAGTTTAAATTCATAATGAGAGAAAGGAAATATATAGGGATTAGGGTGGTCCCCTAAGAAATGTTTTCCCCTTTTTCATTATTTTAAAAACTGGCTTTGTTTTAGCAAGAAAAAAATACAAAAAAAAAAAAGTGCGTGATGGCCCAAAGACGAGTTTCCCTTTTTTGTAGGGGTCTTTGATTTATATGTTTTAAAAAGGGAAAATAAAAGCTCCTAAAAATAAAATGAAAGCGTGCATGTTTTTTCATTATTCATTCATTTTTCATATTTTTTCGAAAATAAAATATATAAAAAAAAATATACATAATTTATTACATAAAAAGCAAAAAAGACATGAGGTTTTTGTGAAATTTATTTACTATTAATATTATTTTTTGGAGTAATTACAAAACTCGCCAATTTAAACCCTGATTGGGGGGTTGGGGAATATTTTTTGGGCAGTATCTACCGACTTTTTGGGTGAACGTCGGAGATACGTGATTTTCGAATCAAAAATTCGCATCAATTGTTGTTTCCATTCCAGTCGGTTCCAAAAAAAAAGGGAATTAAGCTCTGAATTTAAAAATCAATAATCCCCTTCACTTTATCGAAATCAATGCAAACCTCCGTCAAATATGGGGGTGGATATGTTTTTTCCGTAGTTTACAAAAATTTGTATATGCAATGATACATGGTTTTCCTAATGCGAAAATTTCTGATTTACAAAATAAAACTGTGACGATAACAATGGTTTTTCGTTGGCAAAGTGCATTTCCGGGCACAATTTTTCCTAAAATTTTGTTTGATTAAAAGGGGATTTTTTTTCCGGTGCATCGTGATTTTAAAAAATTTGGGGTTTTAATCGCCCAAAGTTTTAAAAAATGCCACCCTCCCCCACGAAAAGCTTTGTCGTCTATACGGTTGCTGACCCCCTGGAGATATAACGCGCAGGGAGAGTTTTTCGGGTGAATTTGAAATCCTAGTCCCAAAAACCCCGATGGCAAAAAAAATAAAACAATTAGCCATTTTTGAAGGTTGATGTTTTATAAATACTCAAGGTCGAGTTATCGCAGCTCGTAAAATGTTAATATAATCGTCAACCGATATTATGTAATTAGCTTGATAATAGTCGTCAAGTGTCATTGCAATCATTATCTTCTAGATTTTTTTGTATTGTAATTTTAATGTAGCGCAAGAGGCGAAAAAAAGGGGGGAGGGGGAGGAGAAAGTTTACTATATTTGTCTTTCTGCGTATGCGCCATAAGCTCTGAAAATCCTGAATTTCTTACAGGTTTACCACAATTAATTATTTCTGGAATTTGGCAATTTTAGTGATTTTTTTCATAGCACTTTTTAGGGCACCCGTAAATAGTTTTTAAAAATAGTTTTATAAAAAAAGACAGGAAATTGGAAATTTTCAAAATTACTAAACTCCATAACCATTTTATAGGATATATTCCGTTTCAGCTTAAAATTTAAAAAAGCTAAGGCATGAAAGGTCGTTTGGCTTGAAAACCCGTTGTCGATACCAATGAAGCCTGTAAACGTTTAAATTTAAAGGTTTTTGAGGGGCTTAGTATTTCCCGGGCCCAAACTTTCCAAATTTCACACATCGATAACAACGGCAATATTTAAACAAAAAAGGTAAACAAAAGACTGTGTAAATAAATTCTTCTAAAAGGGGTATTAGAAGAAAAACCCAAAAACTTTTTAAAATGTGCAATAATCAAGCAACTTTTTCAATCTTTGGACAGAACACGCATAATAATATTTGACAGAAGGGAGAAAAGTTTCGTGAGATTATTTTTATATATGATGAAGTTATTTTTGAGTATTTTTTGACAAATCGTAAATAAAAAAAAAGTTTTTAGAATTTCATATTTTTAATCATTAATTTTAAAAGAGCAAAGCATGAACTTTTGTAGTACAGAGTGTTGATTCATTACAATGATAAGAAACCCATACAGAACGATTAAAAAATTATTTTTCATACAAACGCATTACTACTGACTCATTTTAGAAAAAATCGGAAAAAAGGCAAAATATCAAAGAAATTATGCCGTATCATGGAAAAATAAACGATCTTTCCTATTTTGTAATTACTTTTTTTCTCATTTCGGTAAGAAAAGAAGGATCGTAATTTTAAAAAGTACGGAAAAGTAGGAACTCTCATGAAAGGGGGGAGAGTGAAGAGTTTGGTTGCCTACTTTATCTTTCCGCGAATGCGCCATAAGCGCTCAAAATCTAGTATATCGAAGTGAAGTACACCGCTCGCGCTTTCCACAAACACAATTTGCGAATGTTTTTTAAAAGTTCTTTTTTAAGGCTTAGTTTTAAAGTTGAAGTTTCCAAATTTCACACTCTGATAAAAAAAAAGCAACGTTAATTTTTAAACAAAAAAAAGTAATAAAAATTCTGCAAAATTGATTTTTAGTAAAAGGAGTATTAGACGAAAAACACAAAAACATTTTTTTAAAATCGGTAATTTTTAGTCAGTTTTTTCGATCTTTGGACAGAACATGGATTATAATATTTGACACTTGAAAAAAAAGTGATTCGCGTGATGTTTTCTATAAATGACGAAGTTATTAAATATTTAATAAGAATTTTGAGTATTTTTTAAGCAAATATATATAAAAAAAAATTAATATTTCTTTTTTTATATAAGTGATTCTAAAAGATTAAGGTATGAGCTTGTTAAGTATATAAAATTGACTCATTACAATGATAAGAAATCCATAAAGAGCAATTGAATCATTCTTTTTATAAAAACGCATCAATATTGACTCATTATTAAAAAAATCGTAAAAATGCAAATTTTGCTATTTTGTAAAGAAAATTACACCGTATCATGGTGAAATAAATTATCTTTCTATTCTGTAATTATTTTTTTTTTCAAATCCTTCAATTTGCTCACGATCTCTATTTGTTTATTTATTTATCTTGGTGGAATTTTCAATCGTTAATAAATACATTTTAAAGTGCCTATTTGAGCTGAAATTTTATATACATTATTATTTTGAGAAAAACAATAATTTAATTATAATTAATAAAAATTAATTGATTAAAACTAATTATTTACAGAATTACAAATACAGCCACGTTGGCATCAATTGTGGCGACTTAGTGACCCTTTTGGCGATTTGTGTTGAAAAGGTTTTTTTCCCTCACGTTTTAAAGCATTCAGTTGAACTGAAATTTTATATACACGATTGTTCTGGATGACAATACTGTGACATCTCTCGCGTTCTTCTTCTAACATAACTCCTACGTTCTTTGACGGCCACGATTAATGGCAAAACTTTTCCAACCCAATACCAAGAAAAACAAAGCAAAAATGCAAATAAGATATACTTTAAAAGGATAGAAGGTTTAGTGAGAGAAAATGGCAATCTTAGAGAAAGCTTAGTGCGGAACAGTTCGGAACAAGTGTTAGACGGCCTACTCACAAGGAAGAAGGAAACGCCCACCTTCGATAATAAATTTAAAAGGAAGAGAAATAGTACCTGAGTACACCTATCTACAAGTAGCAGAATAGATGAGTCTTCAACCGGTGGGAGGGTTATTTATAAACGGTAATATTTTGTATAAAAAGCAGATTAGCAGATAATTAACTATACCTAATAAGGATCGGGGGATCTGACTTAAATATTCAGTCTAATTTGTTTATTCTCACTTAAAGAAAGTTGTTCATTAGATATGTAATTTAAGTTTTCTTAATAAAAAAGTTGTATTAAGAATTATAAAATGCCACCCTTTTTAGATAATCCCAACCTCTAGTTTACCGGATCCAACACGTCAAGTATCGCAGGATGGCTATGTCACAATACAATACTTTAACGATAATTAAAAAAATTAATGACCACTTAATTTGTGAGTCTGTCATTTTGTATATACATATTTATATTAATTAACTATTTTAAAAAGTAGCTAAAATAAAATTTTTCTTTGTTGATCTAAGTGGGAATTGACTTAAAACTATATTTTATATTACTTGTTTGGGCGATGCGCTAAGCAGTATTTTCAATAAATGGTAATGCTTTTTTATATTCTTCATTTTATTGTGACATAAATCCAATAGAATCCATTGGTATCAGGGAATACACTCTCTCTGAGACTGAATTTTTTGTCCGTCCTCGGATGCAAGTCCACCAACAAATAATTAAAATTCCTTTTGGCCTTTTGTGCATCCATAAACGCTGGGCTTTGTACAAATTTTCTTTTGGGAAAAACTGAATTTGTCCCATGTCGCGGTTGTTTTTAAGCAATATTATGTACTGCGCATTCAGATTTGTCTCGCATTTCTTTATTTCGAGGAAATAAGTTTTGCTATATCAGGATCACGTTGATTGTAGAATGACGTGACGTAACTGTGAATAATTCAGCAACTTTTCCATTTAAATCGGACATCCAATCATCGATAATAACTAAACTTTCATTTCCGAAGTTTTCAGATATTCCCCGAACAAAACTAATTCCCTTTCTTCAAAATGCCAATTTTGAAATGCTTTATAGCACCATGTAATGTTTTTGAATTCATAATCATAAGCCTTCTGTGAAATAATATAACGAATAAGAAACATCTTCCCGGCCTGTGTTAGACCAATGCACAGTAGACATGAAGGATATTTCAGTATTGACATTGTGGCAAACGTTATGAAATTCCTTCTTGGACAATTGCACTCCGACGAAACTCGGTGTAAGGTATGTTTTATTAAGAGAGAGAAAAATGCATAAATCATAGACAGTTTTTCCATGTTTTGTACACTCGTGGTAAAACACTTTTCTCCCTATATGTACTGAACGGGAACATGTGGTATTGCTAATGTCAATCTCGTTTTCAATCTCTTCAAAATTATTTGATATTATAATAATTAATTCAACAGCTACTAGTGTTATTAAAACAATCACGACCCAATTTTTGTTGTCCATTTCATCTATAGGCTTAAATCTGAATGACGAATTTCAACCGGTAAATTGCTTTATATTATTTTTCACTTATCGCATTTTTTCAATGAACGCTAAGTACTTTTTTCTCGTTTCCCCGACATCTCTTACTTTAGAACGTTGCTACACTTTCGGTAATCTTTCGGTTTGAACTTTAGCCACGTACATTATCATTCGAAAATGATTTCCATTCATAACCTTCGCCCGTGACCTTTTTTTTTTATCTGTCCTGGCTTCGGTTAACAACTTTCCTAATATTGCTTTTTTTCACCTTCACTTTTTTTTTGGAAATTAGATTCGAACATTCGAAAAAAACATTTTTGACGCATATTGATTTTCGCGCGTCGAACCAACTGACAGATTAAGTATTTATTTCGTAAGGTTTTATTTTTCTTCATGTGCATCAAATGGTTGACGAGAAATAAAACAATACACAACATTCATTCATCGCTTTTGCTAATCACTGTTTATCCAGCAGCCATCAATACCAACTACTTTTAGCGCATAGCACTCCTATATCGAATTTAGTTCCCTTGTGGAGTTACGCATTCTGATCATTAGTCCGACGATGTGCATTTCCTTGTGAATAATTTTCCACACTTTACCGTAAATAAGACCAGTCTCAGTCATGATCATTTGGATGGTAGATTTTCAGTCTAATAGGATAAAGTCTTCCCCTCTGTTCATAGTGGCAGTATCGCTCGTGAATGCTGATTCTCGAATTATCTATGAGAGATGTATGACTCCTTTGTGTAATTTCTTTTTCCACTACACAACAATGTTATATAATAGGCTATCATTTTCCGTAAGCAGCCAACATTTTATTGGGAATTTGCTAGGCATTATAACCTTTAAAATAAATGGTTATAATGGAGTATTTTCTTTCATAATCAAAATTTTTTTACTTTTCCCAAAAAAAATTTAATGAAAGCAGAAAACCACCAAATCTCACTTTCTTATAAGAAAACTTTCATACCCCAAGTTACACTTTGGCAAGCTTTTTCCAAAAAGTCTATTTGGCACCCAAATATATTTCCAACCTTCTTCAAAAATGGTATTTTAAATTTTAAATATTTTTTTTTTTTCCAAATAATATATATTTTGTAACTGGTCTAGCAAACAGTTTTTGTACCATTTTAGATATTAAAAAAAATTAAATAACAACTGTTTCCCAAAAAATTTTATATAGGGAAACACGCAATGTAATTTTGGTTTCAAAAATTTTAGACAACGAGAGAAACTGAATAATCAAAGAAGAAATTCATTATGAGAACGAAATCTCATGCTAAAAATTGTTTATTTAAGGAAAAATAAAATTTAACATTAGCCTAAAGATATTTTGCTGTTGTTGTTGTTCAGTAAGTAAAAAATTGAATTTAAAGATTTCATTGGCTTATTTTAAATATCGATAGTCTGAATATTTTGAGCAAGATATAACTGGATGAATTTTTTTTTAAAGTTTTAATTTTGCCATATAATTTTTTTTCACTTAAAGAAATATAACTGATATCACACAACAAACATGTTTATCCAAATACAAGACCTGAAAGTTAAATTTTTTGAGATATGACCTACTTTATTGGGAACGATAAGAGCTTTGTTGATATTTTTGACGAATTTTTATTTAAAATGAATATTTTGAAATCAATAGCAGGCAATTTTATTACTTTGATCATTGCATTTAGCTTAGATAAATGGATTTTAGCACTCGACAACGAAACAGGAAATTTGTATTAAGATAGAATACGACATTCACACTTCCTATTGGTAAAGGAAGTCATTCTTTGATAAAAGCTAAGAATTTTGAATTCACGATCTTCGATAAGATCAAAGAGAAATGAAGCAGCCTTACAAATGCATTTTCACCGTGCCCTTTTTTCCTTTTTAAATCAAAAAAAACGTGGCAAAAAAAGTTTATTATATTCTATGTTTAATTAAGGTTATCATCAAACTCAGCGACATTTTGGAATATTTGTTTCCCCAACCCCACACATTTGCCACCGCTGTTGCATTTGTTTAACGTTTTATGTACGTTGTCATGGGCGGGAGGTCCTCACAAATTTAGAAATTTAAAGAACCCAGATTTCTTAGTCGGTTGGAAAATAATAAAAGAAAAACACGTTTTGAATGGCTCACGGCACTTATTATCTTCATTGTGGCTATCGAAATCTGTATTCTTGTTTATAAATGGTTCTTTAAAATGTATGCTTTCAAAATAACCGATCAAATCTTCAAATTCCAGGACCAAAAGCGATTATTTCAGAGAACATACTTTTATTTCTTTTTGATGTTTACATAATTTTGACTGGAAGGTTACATTTTTATGTGTTCAAAATTTTATACATAGCAATTTGCAGAAGTTTAAAAAGTGTTATAAATAATTTTATAAATACAGCTTGTCGAGTAATTTGTCTTTCAGTTATGAAGGACTTCTACACTCTTATGCTACAATCAAATCAATTGCTGACATGATTGATAAAGAAGTTAGCTTTCTTGTTCTAACATTAGAATATTATTTTTAATATTTTTTTTTACCAATCCAAACATATTTGCCGCTAATCATGAAATTTCTAATACTATTTAGTTGCTAATATTTTTCTCGCTATTCATTGGCATCGTTGCTCCGGCATCGCAAGTGGCCGAGGCATCTGCTGAAATTGGCATTAAAGCGTGGATGATGCCCCAAGAAAGCAAAATGGATTCTCTCATGAGTCAACAAAGATTTATTTCATTCGCGGGGAAAGAAATCACATTAACTGTGTGGAGAACGATTCCTATAAAAAGAAACTTTGTTTTTAGTATGATGGGAACTATTTTAACCTACACGATCACTTATTACACTCTAAACAGTTGTAAAATTAATTGAATATCTCATTACTTCAGCATAACATAGTTCTATTATAAAGTTTGAAAATTTGCTGAGCAAAATCGACCCCCCAAAATCCAATTGGAAAACGAATAATTTGGGATTTTGTTTCGGCAAATCCAATACAGCCCCCCAGTATAGTGGTTAGTGACGCTGATTTCTGTACCAAAGAGCCTGGGTTCGAGTTTAATTCATCTCATTTAAAAAAAAAGTCTGAATAAACTGTAGTATTACTAAAATTTTAATATTGATTAGTTATATATATATATATATGATAGTATTGACTATACTTCTTTTTGGTTCTGGAGGAGTCAACAGATGTTTTAGATGCTGCTGAGGTGTTACTTTTTACTCTAGAGATGCGTAAAAACTATGAAGTTTATGTAAAGTCTTTTTTGCACATTCATGACTACTAAAAAAATATTCTTTTAAGAAGTTCAAAACGGTGTTAAGAAAAACAGTCTTTAGTAGAAAGACTTGATGTGTATCTTGATAGTGCCGAAAAGTGTGTAGAAAAATTAAAGGTGGTGTTGTATCAAAGGGCATGGAAAATAACAACGCTTCAAAATCATTGTTGTGCATTGTATCACACTCGTATATTAATAGAGTCACCCATCCGGTGTATTGGTTAGGGACTGACTACTGCGACGTAGGGCCTGGGTTCAAATTCCAGAGAAGATATGGATGTTTATAAATGCATATTGCCATTGCGGCATAAGAGTACCCCCAAAACCGAGCGAAAGTCCTTTTCGGGGGGAGACTAGGGGAAGGAGAAGAGAGGCGGGAAGCCCCTGAATACCCCCAGGGGAATCTCCCTCAAAATTGGGGTGGAACCAAGCGAAATCGTACTGTCACCTGTGCAGGGCTCAAAGCTACAGCTAACGACAGGAGTAAAAATCTAGTCCCTTGCTGTGATGAATTTCGTAGACCTTGGGGGATGTTACGTTGATCAAATAGAACAACCGCAAAAATAAAAAGAATTGTTTTTAGATTCTGTTAAATAGAATGATGTTTCTGCTTATTGCTTCCTCAAATATGTAAATCAGTGTGGCTTATAAAATGCAGAATATTTTAACTAGAATTGATTTGCGTCTGTTTTTGAGCTTTTCAAGATTTTTTTTTGATTTCCAGATCAGCGATCCCCAACCTCACCCCCCCGACCCCACCATTTCCATTGCACTGAAAAATTCCATTATTTAAGAACATTGTATTAAAAATGTATCGAGAAATTCACATAACAATCATTTCAGTCGGAACAGCCAAAATTCTTTGGCCATTCCACTTGATAAATTAAATTTCAAATAAAAAAAAAGAGAAAACTTAGTCAAAAGAAAAAAAAACAAATTATCAAACGGCAATGCAACTCATTTGTATGACAGTAGAATGAAAACTAGAGCTTAGGGATGAAAGGAAACCGAAACTCCCCCATAACTCAAAAAAAAAAATGCATAAAACCCGGGAAAAAAATTATGTTATAAGTTTTAAAAACCCAAAAAAATGAGTTTTTTTTTTGATAAATTTTCCCTCATTTTATGAGCCCAAAATTCCTTGGTCTTATAATTTTTCCATTAACCCTTTGCCGGGCTGGAAAAAGGTTGAGTACCTTTTGCTTTTAGGTTCATCGAGTGTAAGTGGTAGCAAAATGAATCTCCTTTTTGAAAAATATGAAAAAGGTAGGCGTCAATAATTTTATATCCTCAAAAGAAAACCCCTAATCCGAATTTTGCCCTTTCGACAATGATGGAGTGGTTTTATGTATTTCCCGGATTTTCCAGACGCACATGCATTTAGAAGGGCGTGTCAAATTAAACCTCTCTTCAGGAAAGAGTACTCGACCTCATTGCTGATCTGTGCAATTTTCATGTTTCTTTCACCTCAGAAAATGTTGTCGTCCATGATGTGTGATGCCACATTTCACACTGGTTATCATGAAAACAGATCTCAGACGCTCACATTAAAATGTAAGGCTGGTCGTCCAATAGTTTGTTTTGCAAGGATTTTGTTTCTCGATGTATAATACCTAACCCTTCTCGCTTGTTTTACAATAAGCAGCCACCGTTGCTGCTTGTGAATCACTACTACTGAACCTTAGACTCTTCTTTGTAGTTAAAAATGTTCTTGAAAAATTCTTCAAATGACTCTGTAATCATTCCGACCTCCTTAAGGACCCGACAAATTCAAAACCCTGGATTTTAAAAAGCGCAAAATTTTTTTTCATGATATTTATGTCACTTAGATTAGAATACTTTAAAAATTTTTAAGGAATTTTGGAAAAAATTTATTTGATAATATTTTGGAAAAAATTTTAACTTAGAACAATTTTTTTCAAAATGTTCTTTGTAAAAAAATGCTTCTATTAAAATTTTGTTTTTGCCGTATGTTAAAAGACCCTTTACAGAGGCTCAACTAAAATTTTTTAAAAAAATTACATTATTTTCAGAGTTCCCTCCGATTGAAATAAATATCGGCGTTTTTTTTAAAATTGCTCCCCTGTTGTCGTAAAACAGGGAAAAACCCACTTCTAAGTTATATAGTTCAAAAATTCTAGTTGAGATAGCTGTAGATAGGTCTGAGCTATATACAGGCAAAACAGTATTATAATAGAAGCATTTTTCACAAAAAAAGAACATTTTGAAAAAAGATTATTCTAAGTTAATTTTTTGCCAAAATGTTGTATTTAAATAATTTTTTTTGTCAACATGTCTTTAAAAAAATATTATACATGTATTTAACAAGGACATTAAATACTGAAAAAACCATTTTATTTGGAAAATCACGGTTCCGTACGTAGTCGGATACCTTAAACTCTCTTGTCAATTTTCGGTCTTCCTCAATCTATCCAATGGGGTTCAATTTCATATAAATTCATTCAGATGTCGCCCATAGAATTCCTTCTCATCACATTAAGGCAGCAACTTTTCGTCGCATCTAACGTAACTCTTTCGTCTATGTTGTACAGTAGCTTTCACAACGTATACCGGCAGCGTGCTTTACATACTTACGATACTAATCCAGTACAGTATGCTGAATAAGTACATCTGCTATACCGTACTTGATCTTAATCGATTTCGTACTTCGATCGATCTGTCGGAGATATTTGTTGCACTGATTTTCTAATTTCTAAGTTTTGTCCGTAATTTTTGCATAAGTAAGGACATTAAGCATTATGCATGCAAGCAAGTGCATATTAAGCATTTGCATGCTTAATACTTGCATTCATTGTTTCTTTTTCTTTCTTTCTTTCTTTTTTTCTTTTTTGGTAAATGATTTTCGTCTTCACTTCTTGACTATATTACAAATAACAAATGTCCTTAAGGTATCCGACTAGTTTGAAAGGGTGATTTTTAAGTGCTTTATGTTAGGGCCAGTAGAAAAAAAAGAAAGGCAAATATTGAGAAGAAAAAATAATATATAAAACTATACACAGTTTTTTAAATTGTTTCTATAGCATTTGCTTTATCTAAAACTTATAAGAATATTTTTTATTATGTTTTATAAGAATGAAACTTTTACGTTAACCAGATATCTCCAGAACAAACCAATCAAATTCAACGAAATTTATAACTTATATCTTATGTAAGCCCTCTAGATTGTAACCAATCGAAGGTTTGAAGATATATTCATTTAATCACGTTTTACAGCAATTTTTAGCTTAAAAAGTACAGTAATTTTAACGAAAAATCATTAATATCAACTTTAAATGATGATAAAAAAATTTATTTCTTAAAATATTTTTATTTCTGCGGTTTTTCGACACTTCAGATGGATCAAGAAGTGTATCAATGAAATTAAAAAATTGCATCATGTCCAATATATTTTTATTTATAGCGTTTTGCTTAACTTTAAAATTTTGCTAAAATTTCATAAAAATATTTTTTTTTTCAAAACCAAAGATTGTGGTACATGTTATTTATTTAATAATTATGACTCTTTATAAGCCTATTAATGTTTTTCAAAACAATAAAATTCCTCAGAAAATCGATTTTTGGAAAATTGGTCTCCGAACCTAGTTGAATTACACTACTAATTATTGTTTTGATATTTCCTTAATCGTGTCTCTCAAAAGTGTGCATGACTTAGAGTAAATATCAGCATGATCGTTAAAATCTATTATTCGATTTTTTTTTCCAATGAGGATGCATTTTAACAACTTCGCATTTGCAGACACGGTAAGTCCCCAAATGTGAGGGCCATTTCATGGTGACACCATCTAGTCGTGGATAACGCTACCAAATTTTGGCGCTTGAATCAATTTAATTCAAGCCCTCGTCGGATGCTGAATATTGCCGTGATATAATTCTGCCGAGAGCACCAGAGCCAACTTGATACTCAAGGGATCTTGTACATGTCACACAATCATATGACATACATGCCTTCGATTTTCGAATCCATAAAATCTTTCGACTCCAACCGGGGTCGAATCCGCAACCTTGGAATTACGATACGGGTACTCTACCTCTAAGCTACAGGAGCCGATTTATTCGAAATAAAAATACTTATTCTCCACTGCATAGTTGAAACTTTAGTTTAATCATCGTGAGATGAATTTGAGTTATGTTTTGTCTACAGATGATTAAAAATATGAATTTAAATTTTCTTAATTCGGAAATTAGTAATAAGTTTATTTATTTTTACTTTATTTCTTCATATTACTGTTTTTTATTATTTGATAATTCTAAACTGTTTTATTGGTTAACAAATGCTACTCAGGTGTTCACAAGTTCACTCGAGCGTTTAGCCAATCAGAGAATTCATCTCGGCGATATGAAGTCTCTGATTGGCTAGACGTTCAACGCTCGACGCTGACTGCCTTGGTGTGAATGCAGCTTAAATGCATCCATATCTGGGAGGCTGTAGTTGGTTAGATAGTAGTCTTATACGCTCAAGTTTGCGGAATCTACCTCGGGTCATGTCGATGGATTTTCATGATACAAAAAATTGACAGCATCCATGCCATAGGGTTATGCGGCATGTTTGATATCCCTAGAGTACCTGTTTTACTGGTACAATTTCGCATCTTCAGAGCTCAGGTGTCTTCCCCTAGGGAGAAAATTGGGTGTCAAAATTACATTGTGGTAATTGGTATCCACCTATATGATGCTGCATTAAACAGTGATATCGGCTCCCGGAGAATGCACTAAATCGGCGATAGTAATTACCAATCCACAACCCCATTTGAAAAAACAAAAACATCTGGGGAGTGTTTTCCTTAGACAAAATTATAAAATTAACGTTTTTTAAAGTTTCAAAAATGGAAAACAGCATAAAGTTCTATTTTGCTTGAAAACAGAAAAACTGAAAAGAAATGTTTTCTGGAATTCAAAAAAAATTCTAATAAAGAATCAACACATACACAGTAAGTAGTTTGAGCCGAATAGCATATAAGTTCAAAGTTTGCAACAGATTGATACATTTTGCTTAGAAGTTTTTAAAACAATATATACAAAAGGTTCCATTTCTTTGGAACTAATCCTGCAAACAAAAGGCTTTTATAAGCAAATGAAAATCCTACTACGACTTGAAGGAATATTTTTATTTCAAATTTAGCAAAAGAATAGAATTTTAAATGCGCAGTGTTATTTTTCTGACAGGAAGTGATAAAGCAATTATCAGAAATTTAGCATCGCATTCACATCATCACCCTTTCAAAGATAAAATTTTTCAAAGCAAAAAATTTATTTTTAAAATTTTTTTTTCTTTCATAACTATTCACGTATTTAGCACAAAGTATATAAAATATTCAATAATCAGATATAAGATATTTAATAATTTGCTCTAGTAGAACTTGTTATTGATAAATTAATTACTGAAACATTTTATGTTATTTAAAAGTTTTGAATTTTAAACTTGTAAGGTCACCCCCGGGCCCTTTCCAGATTATCAGGGGGAGCTAGAGGTGTAGAAATAAATAAGAACTAGAAGCGCCATAATCTTAAATTATTTTATTAAGATCAACTTATACCAATAATAGATTAAAAAAATATCATATTGAGAGAATCTACGGTGGCAAACACACAATATATAATCCCGAAATAACGAACCCCGGGACCACTATCAAAACAACTCGCCGAAGCTCTTTGCCCATTCAGATCCAAAATTTTTAAATGGTCACCCACCTTTAATGTCCAACGACGCATCAATCTTTGATCCGGCTGAATTTGGGGTTCACTGGCGTGCAATGGTATGCCCCCGACGGGTTTCGTACCGAGTAACCTCTTTACGTCACTTGACTTCAAGAAAATACTCTTCATACTTGCCACACGCACTACCCCCTAACATTCCCCAAAGCCACCCCCCGCTTTCTCAAACTTTTGTTATTTAAAAAACCCTAATTTGCGTTTTCCTTCATTTCACCGGGTTGTTTGGAAAAAATCGCCAAATTTGGCCCCAAAGAACCCAAAAAAAGGGTATGTTAAGAAAAAAAGCTTGAGCCCGTTAAAAACTATGTTCACGTTAAAATTTGAACCTATTCAGTATGAGAAAATAAATCTAAGCCAAATTTTTTTTTGTTGAATATGATGATAAAGGTCGTTCTTTTCATTCCCCATAAATCAGTAAATTTCTTTTAATTTTAACATGAAATATTAATAACTGTTGGGGTTTTAGAAAAACAATAAATGGATAATTTTTTTAAATTTTTGGGTCACTTAGATTAAAAACATTTTAAAATGGTTTTAAGGAATTTTGAAAAAAATAATTTTAAATAAATATTTTGGAAAAATTAACTTATAGAATAACCTTTTTTAAATGCCTTTTTGAGAAAAGCTTTATTTTTTTTTTTAGTTTTAGACCCGCAAAGGGTCAACTATGATTTTGAAAAAAAATTTAATTATTTTCAGAGTTACAACCCATTGAAATAATTATCGGTGTTTTTTATAAAAATTTTTCCCTCTGTTGTCTTAAAACAGGATAAACCCAATTTTTAATTATATATTTTTTAAAAAAGTTGAGCCTCTGTACAGAGGTCTGAGCTATAACAGGCAAAATATTTTATAATAGAAACATTTTTCACAAAAAGGAGAATATTTGGAAAATGTTTATTCTAGTTTCCTTTTTTTTCAAAAATATTGTACTTAAATAATTTTTATTGTAATACTATCCTTAAAACAATTTTATATACATTTTCTAATCTAAGGGGCACTAGATATCATAGATAATATTCTTTTTATACGCTGCAAAATCACCTTTTCCGAACTTAGTTTGATACCTTAAAGTATAAAAAACGCAAAGTTTTAAATATTAAACAATGATCATATAAAAAATAGAAATCCACCATTGATCACGACTTCAACTGAAAACAAATTTGAAATGAAAAGATATTAAAGTAACCATATCATTGCATTTATTTAACTTTTACGTATATTCAAAGAAAATAATGAAGAGTAATATATCAGGGTCTCATATATCCAGGATAAATACAAAAAATGATTTAAAACAGCAAAAAAAAAGTTACAATTATTACAAACCGTAAAATAGTCATGGGCTTTTCAATTCAGAATTTGATAGTTGTATTTAATCTTTAATCATTGAACTCAAAGTATAAAACATCAAAGTATATGTGAACAGAGCGCCAGATATTCAAAATGAAACTTCTTTGTATAAGGGAACAATTTCCAAAAACAGGAAGTTATTTCCTTTCCCAGAAAAATAAATCTTTTCAGGTGAGAGTTTATCTTCCAGCTTTCATGGCAAATTTTTGAACAATAATCCACTCGCTGATGCTTCGGTATCATGGAGGCTGACGCAGCATCAAAACGAATAAAACAAAAAGAGTAGAGAGAAAATAAAGTGAGGGAAAATATCCATTGGTAATCATTTTTGGTTCAAGAACCGCATACAGGAAAAAAAAATGACGCAAGGTTGAGATAATAAAGTGAATCCAAAAAAATTTATCAGTTATCATCTGATTAACATGCGACTTAATCGCGGTATAAGAACGAAAAATGGCTTATAATCCGATGCAAAAAT
>BMAV01003244.1:0-17216 GCA_019973955.1 Trichonephila inaurata madagascariensis | reverse complement strand
TTTAAAACACATTTTTCATTTTTTTTCTAAACCAGTATATAAAATGTATATGAAAACAAAATTTTTTATAATTAATGAGTTTGATTGTAAAAGCACAGAAAATAATATTTTAATCATTTTCCCAAACATTCAGAGCAGACTGAATACATATGTTCAATTTCTCGCGGGGTTCTCAGGCCCCAAGATAAACTTTTGAAGGTCATTACATTTCCAATCGTTCGAAGAGGACTGCATCAGGCCTGAAGGTTCAATGACCTAAAATGTCACTACGGAAAAAATTGTGGTTCTGCGCATTCTTTTTAGGATTTTCTTGTTGCTGGGGTGTACAGAACACCCAGCGAGAGTGATCGCGGGTTAACAACGATATTTTTAAAAATTGACTTTTTAAAACAGATTCTAATTTTTATTTTTATTTTTATTTATTTATTTATTTTTTTTTTTTTCCCTTTTTTTCCCCATGTTAAATGAAATTGAGTTTTTATTTTATATTTTATTCATTTGGGAAGCTACTTATAAATATGTGAATAAAAGGCCCGTATTATAATATTTTACATAAGCAAAACTTTCATATTCCTAATTTGCTTACTAGTAAGGTTGTGTGGCCGCGGTATAGTCGAGTGGTATAGGTATCGGACCGTGGCTTACCCTATCACGAGTTCGATCCCAGTACCACTAAGAACCCCCGTGTAGGGCAGCGATACGTTAAATCTGTCGAGAGCTGAAACGTCCTCCCGTTGGTGTGGTGTGGTAGTTAGGAGAGGGGATGCCAGCTCAGGTGTCGTCCACGTCACTTGACCATGGTTCAAAATTACGTGGTCCGTCATCAAAAACCCTCGTGTAGCTGAACAGTGCGACGTTAATATTCAATCAATCAATCAATCAATTGGTAAGGTTAGTTCTTCAGCTACATTGGAATAAATAGAAAACAAACTTTACACGTTTTAAATGTTTCTTCCATTTAATCACCAGGTAAGACTAATTATGCAACTTGGCATTCAAATGCAAATTTGTTGTTCTTTAGCACAATGCTTCGGCAATTGAGTTGCACGCAAATGATTCATTTTTGTCAGTAAGTATCGCGTGACGAAAGCGGCCATTCACAATAGGCTACGACTTTCTGGAATCAGTAAATATTTTAGTAACGAAACTAAATAACCAAAGGTATGGCGTGTTTTAACTTTCACAGACAAAAGCAGTGAAAGCCGATTGAGAAGAGTTACTAATACTGAGCAATAATGCAGCTTAAAAGGTATTTCAGTACATGATTTGGAAAAATTCTGAGACTCATATCTAAAACCTTTCAAAACAGATGTGATAGAATAACTTGTGGGAAAAATATTTTTTATATTTTTTTTCATTATTTCTGTTAGACGAAATCTAGTAATTTTGAGGAATATAAAAATATGTATTTTCTGAAAACCTTTTAAATGTAGATATTCATTTCAAATTATTTGGGTCAGTTTAAGTTAATTAAAAAAAACATACCACATAACAAAATTTGAAAATATTTACTCATTAAATTAAATTGCATAATGAAATACGCGATAAATATAAATATTACATAAATTGTTAAATATTACTTCTAATTGGAATATATATTTTTATCTGATATATTGATCATTTGAAATGGATACGATGAAATTATAATTTTTAATATATTGTAATATTTATCAGTTTCCTTCAACATTGTATTATTAATCAGCTTTTATGTGTAGATAAAATTACTTGTTCCATATCAACTTTGGGGAACTTTGGTATCTCAAACTGGCAAGCATTCTGACGTTTCCGTAATAGAAGACACTGTTGTTCGTGTACGTGATTCATTTTGTAGGAGTCCTGGTAAGTCTATCAAGCAAGACAGTAACGACATTGCATTCTGTTGGAACTCATCGCTGTACCAGCGTGGCTGAAATTGAATTCTGTTAACAAAGTACACACTTCACAATTTGATGGGGCGTCCACATCTTTACTAATGAAGTCAGTGTATTAAATTTATCGCATGCGAACAATGCGCGCACATGCAGCCCATTGAAAAGACTCAAAAATATCAGAGGGGTTTTCAATCCACGGATAAACAGTTTATTACATTCTGATGGGTAGTTCTGTAACAAAAAGCCATAACATTTGGACACCTTAAGCCCGGACAACCTGTAAAAAGGAGAGTGAGTATTCAATAACGTCACACTATAAGTCAATACGAAAGCTATTTGCAACGGACCTCATAATTTTCAGCCATGGTCAAGAGCCGAGGACAATACCTGTGCTGCTATTCCCTATCCAAATTTCCTCACCACACCAACATAAGGACTTGGAACCATGCCAGATTTAAAGTTTATCATCCCCTCAACAAAGAGGGACTTTAGTGGCACTAATGCTCAAAAATATGACACACCGGCCACGAGCTCAGGATTATAAACAGTAGAGTAGCGTGGCCACGTAAACAACATGAAATTCATAAAAAGCACGATAGTTCATAACGAGATCTGTATTGCTGTCTGTGTGATCGCACCCAATATTAAACTTTCCACCAGTGCCATATTGTTATTTAATTAGTTTACTACTACATTTTTAGAATACAAATGAGCTAGGTTGAGTACTACTAATCAATTAGGTTTTTATCAACTTTTTAGCAATGCATTTATGTGTTTTCATACCAAATCTCACCTGAATGAATTAAGAAAATTTTGTAAATTCTGTAAAAGTGTGCTATTCCTTAATTTTACCCAGTGTAGTTTATAAAATATCTTTTGGAAAATCAATAATGGAGAGATATAAATAGAATTTAATTCGAAATTGAAATAATATTCACAGAAAAAGTGTTGACAGGAATTTTGGACTTTCATTATCAACTTTAATATCTTGAGAGCGTGAATTATGAGGGAACTTTATGATAACATAGTATATACATTTCATGTTTTAAGATATATTTAGAACAATATGCATATAGTTTTTTTAAAAAATAATTACTCTAATTACCTTGTATTGCTCTTACCATTAACATTAATAGAAGTAAATTATGTTTTTAATAGAAAATAGTTTTCAGATTGTTTCTAAGATAGTTTTCTCAATTCCAAACTTGTTTAGATTTATTTTTCGGAAATATCAGTTTCTGCTTTCCTTGTTTGTTCTGTTTCCTGTCAAAAGCTGATACAAAATTGGAAAATATCAAAGGAATAAATAGAAGGGATTTATTTTTTGACTTTTGACAGTTCTATGGAATACTTATGAGAAAATGGTTTTTCATTTTCTGGAAAAGAAAAGTTACAGCCTCCGGATAAACTTATGTTCTTCGTTCTTGGATGAAATTTTAACGAGTTATTACAGACGCATTTGTTGTGAATAGATAAGGGTTTTAAGAAATCACGAAGTATTTCTCTAGTTTTGAAAGAGGGTAATTTTTAGTCGAACATTAGTGTCAATTTAGTAAGAAAACATTTTTTAAACAAGAGCAATTCAACTTATTCGGTACCATGATAACACTTCTTTGTGTATTAATTTGTTTCATTCTTAGCATAATGTTTCGTTCAAGGCTATATTTTTTATTGAAAAAGGGGATACGCTTTCCACTTAATAGTATATTTCGATTAATTTCCGCAATTTTCAAAAATATTTTATTAATAAGCCTTAAATTTCTTTCAAATGTAGTTGAATAATTTTAAACTATTGAAAAGCTATTTTTGTATTAAAAGTAAATAAGCGTTTAAATCGCAAATTGAAGTAATTATAGAAATATAGACGAACCTCAATTTACCGATCCCCTATTTAACGAATTGTAAAATGGAAAAAAATATTTAATTTCGGTTAGGTTATTAAACTAAAAATAAAATTATTTTTATATTATATACGTAATTAAAAACGATGATTATTGATAAATGATAACTGAGTAGTGAATTGTAAAATGCACATTACAACATTTCATAGCTACAATTCTCCCTCCCCGCACCAAATTCAAAGAAAATTATTCAATGTTTCTGAAGTTTTTTCTTGTAACTATTTCGTAGGTGTCCTATCATCATAATAAATTTAAAAAAATCAAGATACCTGTTCTTTATAAAAAATATTATTTTACTTTTTACGATATTAAAGCTCAAATACCTAAACTTCATTCCCTTTCGCGCAGTACTTAACACGGAATTTTATTTTTTTTTTCATTTCTTTTCTTTTCTTTTTGATTTATGTACCCTTTTCACCTACGTAGATTATTTATAGATTCTGAAAAAAAAATGTTTTGACCCACTCTTTAGTGAAAGATTTCAGGCTATACATCTTATAGCATTACTTACAGTTAAAATGCTTAATTTCATTACGTATGTCAGTTATTGTGTTTCTTATTGGTTCCGATTATTTGTTTATATTATTAGGTTTACAATATATAATATCAAAATTAACTTAGTGAGTTGTGGCTTGGAGACCTCTTAGCTAGACAAAAACATAAATTCCTTACATGCACAGTTTTGAGCGGTAAGCGAGATATTTTACCTTTGAGATAAACTTTTAAGCAACTACTAGTTATCCTAGATTAAACGTAATCAGAAATGTCAAAGTATAATCGAAGCTTGATGTACAAAAATTATTTGTAAACAAAAATTTATCCTGGATATTTATTATGAAAAATTGCTTCAGGATATATATAAAAAATCGATTAATACTTTTTTTCCGTGGTATAAAGGATTTTTTTTTGAAAGATGACATTTTAAAATGTTAGCGCAAGCAAAGCCATTCCAACAGAATAGAAATTATAATGCCGTACAAGGAAGAAATATTACCATCCACCGTAGCTCGGTCGTTAGAGCACTAGACAGGAGATTCGTCGAGCGCTGGTTCTACTCCTAGCCAGCGCGTTTTATTCAAGGACTGGAGTTTTAATTTTAAAAAAATGTTATTTAGTAAACTACTCTTTACTATTTATTTCTCTAATAAATAGGTTTCTATTTTTTCATTTCTATTACCCATAGGCAAATTGGAAAATTAAAACCAAAAGATTACTGATAAATAATATAACAGTGATTGTCATATTCTTAAAGGAGCCGGCACGTCCATAGGAGCCTATGTTAAATTGTTTAAGTTATGTACCTTTTTCTCAAAAAATCACTTACTTCTCAAAAATAAAATTTCTACATAGGTTATGTGTACTATTAGTAAGACTTTAACGAAGGATTTTGTCTTTTTGTTTAAAATTAAATTAATTATGATTTTTATTTTAAATTGCTCAATTTTTTCTCTAAAATTTAGTTTAAAAAAGTCATCATATCTAAAATGATTTGCTAGATATATCTATATATAATTCCCTCCATTAAAATATGTAAAATTGCTACACAACACCTCAATGAAAATTTGAGGATTATATGATAAGTAATTTTTGAGAAAAAAGTACATAAAATGAAAAATATTACATTTTGAGAAAACAGGCTTTAAAGTAAAAATTTGTAATTTTTTGAACATTTACTTTTTTAGTACTTTCTAGAAGCATATGAAGTATTTTTTTAACCCTCTGCTCATACAAAAGACTCTTCTAATATTCTTTTTCCCATAATTTTTAACAATTTTGAGTTTTTGGGGGATCTCATGATGCTTTCGTAGGGCAACACGAGTCCTACGTGTATCTTGCTTTTGGAAGCTGACACTCAGTTATAACACCCTTGATTTTTTTCCGATTGGTTATAATTCTAAGTATATAATACGTAAAATTTAATAAAATATTTTTATTAATGATTAATTTTGTTAATTAATGCTAATTATTTATTCAATAATTCGTTTTTCTATTTTGTTCCTCCTGAAAATCAAAACAAGAAGGGGTGAACTTCAACCCCCCCCTTGAAAAATTCCTTTGCGTTTACTGTACATTAAATTATATATATATATATATGCTTACATAAATCAAAGTACCAACAGTGAAATATAGAAAGTTACAGCAATATATCTACGAGTTTAATAAGTTTATAGAAAAATAATTATCAATGATTCATGTTATAACAAGTTTTTATCCTTATGTGAATACAAACATATTTTATACTGTAACCTTTTATGTGAAATAATTAATAAATAAGGATTTAATATTTTTTTAAATAATATTTATATATAATGCACACAATTGTTAAATCTATACATGAGCTACAATAATTTTATAAAAGTCGCATTTATAGGTACATCAACCTATGCAGCCTTCTTATTACAACTTAAGTTACATGCTGCCTGTAATGGCAAAAAGGTTTCCCACCTCTGATATAGAGGTTAAACAACACATTATTGGTCTAACCAGAGTAGAATAAGAATAGGATGTCATTAAATCTGAAAGAAAATAAACTAGTTCTATCGCAAAGGTTTCAATGAAATATTCATCTTCGCTCACTTGACAACACTGTCTTGTATCAGAATCCATTGAGAAGATTAGACATCCTCACTTTGGTTATTTCTTGGACAACAAAGAAGCTATCGCTTTACGCCTCTCTTAACTTTCTTCCTCGTCCTTATAGAGTGAGAAGTTCCTCTAGTTTTGTTTGCTCTCCATTAGATCGAATTTCTGTTTTACTGCCAAGGAACATTTCTGCACTTCCAGGGCAGGAGTCAATTAATCACACCCAAAAGCCTAAGTTAATTTGCAACAATGCTCCGCTCACGTTGTGACTGGCGCTTCTAGTCTAATTAATTTTTGGACAACATTTTGTTGAGCGTGAAAGCTCAAGGGCTTCGAGGAAAAACTTGTTTAGTGAGGAACAAATTTGGAAAAGTGTTTGCTACTGCTTGTGACGTAAAACCGAATATGCTTTGAACGCTTAACTTTAATTCTGGAAGAAAGGTATTATTAATAAATTATGGTTTGGGAAGGATGCTCGTGTATTTTGGTAGAACATTCCTGGTGATTTTGAAGGACACCTGTGAGATACATTAATAATAAAGTGTTGTTCAAGGAGTTTCTTGATGTTCAAAATGTTTATTTAAAATGCAATTTAATGTATCTGAGCGAACATGTTGAAACGACCAAATTCGGTTAAAACACATATTTCTTGTTTTTTTTTCTTCACTTTACTGAATAGAGCTATCTTTTGGCTTTACAAAAGATACTTTTTTTGTTTTTATGTTACCTAAGTTCCAAGCTTAGCAACCAGTTTTAAAATTTAAAAACCGGAAGTGGGTCTTCAATCTACCAGAATTGGATATTTAAATTGTTCAAAGTCTATCATGGCGAGTCATATAACTTAAAAAATGTTAAATGAATTATATTTCTATAAAACTTTTTGAACCTGTTATTTATGTTATTTTCTAAGGAATGTACTTAAATATTTCTTATTATACGAATTTCATTTCGAGTTATATCCTTTTATTTAAATAATTGTCTCAAAAAGAATTTAACATTTGTTTTGAAGCAAAACTTTCCTTTTTTGTTTTGTCTAGGCCGCTTCTAATTTATTACTCTGATCAGTGTAATCACTATTTTTTATTTCAGAATAAAACTAGATTTCGAAGAGAGATGTTGTGGTAAGTCTCTATTTAAATAGAATACTATTGATTTTTTTTCAGTTTTAATATTTACGCGATCAGCTCTAAACTTTTTAAGTTTTAATAAAACAGTAAAATTTTAGTATATTCTGTAGATGAATGCATGTAATTTGTTTTAACAATATTTTTACTGATATAAGTTTGTCACTTTTTTCTCAATTACTCTGGAAGTTTTTTTAAAATATTGCTAACAATTCATTTATAACTGCATTTTTGAAAATTTAGACATTTTTTATACAAAAAATATTATTTGTTAAGTATTAGTAGTTATTACAATCTATTTAAAAAAAAACTTTTATAATGTTTTAGTATGTTATTTTTTTAAAAAAAAGTATCCGAACGTTTTCGGATGCCTTCAAAATAAATAATCGAGTAATGGTTTAATTTTTTTAAAAGAAAGCATTCAAAAGAATACACATATATATATTATTAATTTAATTTAATTTTATAAATTTATTAGTGTTATCACTTATATTGTTGTGGCGATGGTAAACTCCACAAACACATCTGAAATATGTTAGCAAATGTAACTTTTTATTCATAGAAAAATCAGTTGAATGTCGCTATGTTTAGGTAAAATATATATATCCCCAGTGTTCGTGTTCTTTATTATAATAAAAAAGTAAGTAATTAAAAAAAATTGCACATTTATGTTATTATTTGATTTGAAAAAAAAAAAATCTCACTAATTGCTTCTTCTATTAATAATAAAATTACAATGAATCATTTTAAAACTCAAATAACTCATGTAGATGTAGGCATATTTTAAAATGCTGCTCTAATCCAGTGCAAATTAGGAAATTATAAATTTAATTTAATATCTTCAAAATGATAAAGAGAAATGAAAAGGATATTTGATAAATGTTGTGTGATAGTAAGACTATTTTACAACGAAAATTTAAAAATGTATTTTGTTAATAAATGTATATGTAAGACATCAATTGTGTTCAAAAATACTTACGTAACGTACTTTATCTTTTCTTCACACAATACAAATAACACTACTACTTTATTCAGTACTTTAGTCAATTATTTGCATTCATAAAACGAAACGAAACTGTTGATGGATGCATGGCTTTTTTATAGTGCTATATTTTACACGTTTTGTATTCAATGGCGAGGGGTTCCATTCCTATCTTAAACTGCATAGATGGAAACACCTTCAATCGGCACGACTTCTACTGTGTGATGACCATGGTAGCCTAGTGGTCAAGGTAACGGAACCGTGCTCAGTGTGTCATGAGTTCAAGCCTTGTGCCTTTGAAAACCCTCCACGTAGAGGGGATGATGCACGTTAAATCTGTCGGAGCTCAATCCCTCTCTCGTTGGTGTGATGAGGAAATTAGGAGAGGACGGTGCTAAGTCAGGTGAGGCCATTTAGATTCTATAGGCCAAGACAGGGACCAACTAAAGAGTAATCACGTGACCAAAGGAGGGACAACATGTTATTGAACATGTTTTCTTTAACATTTAAAAACTGTGAATTCATTTTGTTAACTTTCCTAATAATGTTGGAAATGGGTCTCAAAAAAATGTTACACATTTCAAACCTTTCGTGAGTATTCCAGTGGGCACAATACTCCCCAGGAGTCCATAGAAACAACTTTAGGAACCTATAGTTTAATGTATTAAAAAGAAGATATTGCACAGTTTCAATTTTCAGTGGGGAATTTATCAAGTTTAATATATTTTTTCCCTTCCAATACAGAGTCAAAATATTGGTCTACAATTTTTAAAATAATATAAATAAAGCATAAAAGTGATATTAAAACTGAAAATTCTAAGACTTGTTTCAGAATCAATTACAACTTTGTATCGACAATTCATAAAAAAAAAAGGGGGGTAGTTCAATCCATTTACATAAAACGTTTTTATTTGAATATAATGCAATATCATTTGGAAGAAATTCCATCAATAACCCTGTATCCTGTATTAATGTAGTCAGTACTACCAGCGGTTGATTTGATTCATATCGGTTAAAGATTCTGAGAAAATATCGATTTCTGCAATCATTTTCAGCTTGATAAGCAGAAAGCTATTATTATCTAAACAATTTTACGAATCGTGCAAGGAAGGATACAATATTGATGGTGCGTAGTTTTTAATATTTAAAACATATTCAAAGAACTTTTATTCATGATAATAGAATCTCACCTTGCAGCTGCAGCCCATTTTTTCAGCACCACTGGAGTGTTGATGGAGTAAGGTGCTGCGGTATCCGAGCTACACTCGTCGTATGGTCTCATTAATCTATCTTCTTCATCTGATGAACCAGTTATATACACGTTTTCACCACCTCGCATATTCAATGTCTGCGTAGAACCTGAAGCAAATACACATTACTCGTACTCATTAATTCCAAATACTCCAGGGTAACCTATATTTTAAATATGATTTCGTAGCTATTTACTCAAACTATGAATAATTTCATTATGAAAGTTGTCAAAATCTGAAAATCTTAAGACAGTATCCTAAAAGTAACAAATTAAAGAAATACCATATGTTTCAGTACTTCCTCCAGTTAGGAACTTGGTTCTAAATTCTAAATCTGATATTTAATTAGTTTTAAAGATATTTGTGAAGTTTTCTTTGTGCTTTTAGTCTCAAAACCTAAACCATCACAAACTTATTTTTGCCTATGTAAATATTTTTTATCCCTTAATGCTTTTCCTGTCCAAAAACCTTAAATTTTTTTCTTTTATAAATAAGTATGCATTATACAATTAGCATGATCTTTTGATCTGAGAGTTATTGTTATTTTTTAATAAATATCAAAATTATTTTTAGAATTTTCAAGATATTTTTAGCTCAGTAATAAAAACAATTATTAAAATTCAACGAACGATGAGCTTTTCATTTCTGTATTTCCTATAATTCAAGAAATATAAATCACTTTTATTACTACTGTACTTAGTGTAACTATGTTTGAAAAGAAGATTTTCATATATTTAAATGTTTCAGATATGCGCTTAAATATTATGTGTCCAATTTTTAAACTTCCATAAGAAATACCCTCTAAAAAGATTTTTACAACCTTTCTAATTAAAGATAATTAAAAGAAATATTTTATAAGAAACAATGATTAAAAATATGAAGTTAATGTGTTATTAAATAAGAATATCCACCTATAATAACACCTTATTCTGTTCCCTATCAACTAATGTAAATTATACAAGTTTTGTTTGCTTGGAACTAAAATTTTGTGAGTTATTGAAATTTAGTTTCTGTTTTTAATGATTGCACAGTGTTTGAGTTGTTCAAAAATTAGATAATAATTAAATTTTAATGAAAAAGAAAAAGTACAGCCTATCATTTTGCTCCAATCAGTGATGATAGCAAAACTAATATTTTGAGGAAAAAATAACTTTCAAATTAGTATCTTTAAAGTTTTGAGAGAATTTTTGTGTATAATATGTTTTATTAAAATAGTATTTTTCATTTTTCATTGTATTTGTCATTTTCAATTTTTTTCCCCTGCGAATCAAAATAAAAGTTTTTTTTTTTAAATTAATATTTATAAGAGTACCTCAGTAAAAGACGTATTTATATGTTTCTAAATGTGCTAAAGTTGCACCATCATATAAATCTGAGTTAAATAATCTTTATTTTACTTAAATATAATTTAAATTTCATTTCATGAATGCACAGGAAACTTATTCCATAAATATGATGTATTGAACACAACACAATATGTCAAATGAACTTTTTAATGCAATATTTTGTTTTTAAATTCCTATATATACTCCGATTAAATGCCAATGGATCGCCAATAAAAGTGACCAACCGTACCATATTCGAGTTGGTCGGAGTCCTTGAGAGATTTCCTCTCATCCTCTTCCGGAGGAGGTCTCTGCTGCCCGTTTCATCATCTCGCCAAACTCCCATTGGCGGAAGAGATCGAAGGGGCATTAAGAAAAGATTATTCAACACTGCCAAAAAAAACAAATGATTTAATGTGGCAATGGGAAAGACAAGGAAATTTAAGATACACAATTTACCCTCCCGCATTTATTTACTTTGTTTAATTTTTTACTGGGTAAAATCTTAATAAATTTAAAGGTATCCACTGTTGGACAACTTTTTTGAAAAAATGAAATATAAAGGGGGTTTTGGGATTTTTTTGATTATTTAGTATATTTTAATAAAAAATCTAATATTGAAAAAAAAAAAAATTTAATATTATGAAAATGGGAAAAAAGGGGTGAAAATGTAAAAAATTAAAAAAAGGGGGCCCCTCTGTAAAAAAATTTTATGAACAAATGCTCTTTTTTTAAATTTTGGGATGTGTGTTATTCCTGTTTGAAATGACCTTAAGAAAAGAATTTTTTTAATTTTTTTACAAAAATTAGAGCCCTTTATCTTAGTGATTATATGACATTGCTTAAAAAACAGTGATTATATTCACATACAGGACTGTAAATTTTGAAATAAAACAGTGATTGATAAATCTTAAGATCAAAATACTTCTACTGTTATACAGAACATACAAAAAAATTTCAGCAAATTATTTTCAAAACTTTTTGAGCAATCGATGTCCCCGTTTGAGCTTCTCGAAAAAAAAAAAAACACATTTCGAGTAAAATGCATTTTAAAGTTTGACATCTTATTTAAAGTTATGGCATCTGCTTTTACTAAAACACTTGTAGTTTTGGTTCTAGAGAATGGAAAATAAAGAACTTGGTATTTTTATTAAGCTAATAAAATGGCTTATTAAATAAAACCATAAGAAAGATTTGTCGATTTTTGAAAAAAAATCATGATTTTAGATTAGTTGGATACCTTAAGCAAATACTAAATTCATCATTTTATCTATAAATAAGATTATTTAAGGTATCTGACTACATTCTGATCCGTCATTTTTCTGAAGTCTCTAATTGATTTTTTTTTTGATAATTAGTGTCACTTGAATTAAAATATACATATACATTGTATTCAAAACGTTCTTACAAGAAAACATTATTTAAATGTAGTTTGTTTTGGCAAATGTTTCTATAATAATAATATTTTTCCTAGGCAATCGATGCCGCTAAAACTTTTTTTACAGGCCCGGACTAGGAATTTTTAAAAATATATTTTGATCAGTTTATTCTTTTTTATATCAAGGGAAAAAAATTTTCAAAAACTCTGTTTTTTTTTCGCGAAAACTCCGAAACTAATGCGACCCTTTAAATTTAAAAATTTGTTCAGGCTCTCTAAAAAGCCTTTTGCTATATAGAAAAAAATTTTATAGTTATTATAGAAGTATTTTTCACAAAAAGGGTATGTTTTAAAAATACGTCATTTTGTCTTCATTTTTTGCCAAAAAAATCGCATGCATATATAATTTGTTCTTGTATTAATATTCTTAAAGCAATTTTATATGTATATTTTAATTCAAGTGACACAAAAATTAATTTATTCATTTTAAAGCTTTTTTGGGAAAAAGATTCCCAACAGTTCAAATACCTTACACACTATACTTTTTCTTTACGGGTAAATCATTTCACAGTTATTTAATTACGAGATGAAGTTTTTCCTCAATGCAAGACAGAAGATGGATTTTATTTATTTAATTATTGAGATACTTAATTCCAGGAATACATGCTAGCAATCGCACTTACATCATTAAAGAACTAAATCAACAATACTCAATGCCGTAATACAAATTGAAAAATTCTTGAAATTAGTAGATTTTCTTAAACATTATTCAAGAGTTAAAATTCCAGAAAACTTTATTGATCTTCAAAATAATAATCCTCATTTTCGACATTTTTTTTTTGGGGGGAGGAGGAAAATGTTTGAGTTTATTAAAAAGAGAGAAAAAAAAGGAAAAATGATTTTATTTGAAATATTTTTCTTTTAACTATTTTGTAAATCTATGTAATGTGTATTATTCGAGTTCTTCTACTAATCATCTGGGGGAAAACATTTTATAACTGTAATTTTAGTTTAAAAGTCTTTTTATAAATAAAAGATGAAATATATAATAATATTCATTTACGCGCCTGTCGTTCGGGGATGGTTAAGTGTCGTGTTCAGCGTGATCAAGTATTAGCAAACGTGAAAAGGGCGGGTGGGGGGTCTTGGGGAAAAGTCGACGTTGAACCCACCAGGAATTGATGAAGTAAACAACCTTGGAGCTGACCGAGCTATCGGGCTTCGAGAAGGATCATAACCAGAGGCCTGAACTCCAGATAAGTATTTTCAATAATTTAGTACACCCAAATTGGTTAAAATTTCCCTATTTGCCAGAGTTAAGTAATAAACTTATATAATCCATAAAGTGCTAAAAATAGAATAAAAGTAGCTATTTTTTTTTTTTTTTTATATCATGTTCCTTTTTTTGAATTTCCCTTTTTTTTCCTTTTTAAAATATGCCCCCTTTTTTTACAATACCGATTTTTCTTTTAAAAAAAATCTTTTTCCCTGATTTCGATTTTAATGTCGTTGATTGCATTTATTATTTATTTTAAATTAAATAACATTAATGGAAACAAATTTTAACTAACCTGCTATTTAAAGAACATAACAGTATAGCTATTAAATAATTATTTTGAGAAAAATGACTTTAATTGTTCTAGAAAAATTATCTGAAATTGAGTGAATAAATAAATAAATAAAACGACAGTTAAAACTCTCTTCGCTTAAACACGTTTTGTTGGAATATAAAAAATTTCACATAACATACTTTAAAAAAATCGAATTTATACAAATTGTAACATTTGCACACATTTGGAATGTAAATTATTTAATGAATCTTGAGCTTTAGATAAATGGTATTTTTATGAAATTTTTACTTTCAGAACTCTTATAAATGTGGCAATAATATTAAAATAATCAATGGTCTTAAGGGACCATTTATGATATCTAACGGCGAACAAAACCCTAATTTTAAAAAAGCTTAAATAAATATTTTTTTAAATATATATTTAGTGTCACTTGAATTAAAATATAGACATAAAATTTATTTAAAAAAAATTTACTTGAAAAAAATTTTAAAAAAGTGGTTTTTTTCCCTATTTTGAAAAAATTCTCATTGTATGAAATGATTTTTTAATTATTAAATTTTAAAAGCATGACTTCCCCACAAAAAAGCTTAAAAATTTTTAAATATTTTTTAAAAGTGCATTTATTCCATTTTAATATATCAGGTTTAATAAAGCTTTACAAAAAACACTCGTAATTATTTTGAATTGATCATAACTCTCAAAAAAATGTAGATTTTTCAAAAATCCTCTTTCAAGCTCTGTAGAAACGTGTCTACGCCACATGAAGGCAAAATACCGTTATAGAAACATTTTTCATAAAATGAGAACATTTTAAAAATGTGTGATTTTATCTTCGTCTTTTGCCAAACAATACATTTTAACAGTTTTTTACTGTAATAAATATGTTTGAAATAACTTTATACGTATATTAAAATTCAAGTGAGTTTAAAGTATCAAAAAAATATATATTTATCTATACGCTTTTGCAAAGTCACGATTCTGAACGTTGTCAAATACCTTAAAAGGAAATGTTTATCACTTGAATTACTTCATACATAAAAAACAAACTACGCAATATTAACAATTTTAATTTGTTTTTTCACTTGATGATCATGAGAATCCAAAGTACAATTACACCATTTTTAGAAATTTAGGAGGCATAAATAATTGTAGTGTTTTCCTTCTTTTTGAAACATATGCATCTAAATATCACACAATTCCACTTTTTTTTAAAAATTAAAAACTTTCTTGACTTAATGTTTAAGAGTTTCAAAAGTATGATTGATACATGGGTTTTCCCAAAAGTCTTTTACTAAAACCAATATAGTTGTTTAAAAAAAAAAATTTTTTTTTTTTTTTTAAGAATTTAATAAAACTTAAAAAAAAAATAAAAATTTCTTTCCCAAACATTGATGAAAAAAATTATCAACCATGAAACTAATTTATGATTCCCCCTTTATTATTTAATCCCTAAAAAAAGTTTTTTTTTTACTCCCTGTTTTGTATATAAGCACGTTACATTCCCCCCTTTATATGAAGCCACGAAACAGCTCTGGGAAGAAAATTTAAAACAGACAAATACCCCAAATTCTTTTAGGAGGACATGAAGCGGGAAAATCCCTTAATAATATTCCATGACCCCTTCCCCAATTTAAACAGAGATCCCTGAAACTTTTTGACTTCCGACATTCCTTTGGAATTCCCGGGCTGGAAGAAAATGCATCTATTTTCAAATGATGGACGAAAAAGGGCCCTTTAACGAAAAACTAATTCATCCAATGGGGTTTTTATGGCAAATGCTTTTTATTTCCTACTACTCTCTTTTTGTGGTGCTCTTGTAAGGGGGAAAATTTTCCCAAAAACCCAAGGCTATGAAAAAAGATCAACAAAAAAAATTTATTTTTAAAATTTTTAAAAATAAAATAAGTTTAAAAAAGAGTATTAAATAAATATAGTTTTAATTTTTTCAATAACCCTTTTAAAAGGGTTCTGATAGTAGGTCCTGTGGGGTTGGGGTGCTTATTGATTGGAAATTTTCTTTTTTAAATACGTTTTCATTTTTTGTGGAAAGTAAACTAATATTTATCAAATGCAAAAATGAGGAACGAAGGACCTGTACTGAAACTTAAGCTGATGATAGAACTGTAAGCAAATGTTTTGAATTTACTTCTATCGAGGCAGAAACTTTTGGAAGAAAAAAATTTTTTTTACAGAATCCTCAGTTTGAAAAATGTATGAAACAAATCATTAGAGGAATTTAGCTGAATTATTTTAGAAATTTGTGCACTGAGGTAAAATATCAAAGAAAATCTTCGTTCCAACTTTCCGTTTTTAAAAATAGGGTTTTTTCGGAAAATCTCTTGCTTTTATTCCTATCTATATTTCGATATTAGTCGGCTTCGCTACCTTAGAGCAGTGTTCTCCAACCTTTTTATCGCCGAGGACAGGTCAAAGTTTGTTAATTTTACCCCCGGGCCCCCTGAGGGGGGGGTTTATTGTTTTTTTATTTTAGAATGTTTTGATTTAAAATTTTTAAATTTTCCGTAAAAAGCTATAAAGCGCACCATACTTTCGCTGATTTTTTTAATTTTTTTGGTATATTTGCCGTATAAACGCACCCCTTTTTACGAAAAAAATTTTAAAAACGGGGAATTTTCTTATGTTTTGAAGTCACATTTATTGGGTGCATTCAGACCCCCTTTTTAAAAAATAGTATACTTCTAGAACTATCAACCCTCTTAAACGCAAAAAAGAAAGGGGGCTGAATCTGCGCCATGGTAAAAATTTTCCCCACTTTTTTATAAACATTGAATCCTTTTTTTTCCCCTTTTGTGTGATGTACGAGGCGGACGATTAATTTTGAAATAAATTGAAAAAGCCTGAGACTTATTTAACTCGCTGTCGGTAAATTCAATTTATGAATAAATTTAATCGCTCAAACACTAGCAGTAAAAATGGTCCAAAACGAAAAAAACAGTGCCGGTTTCAAGATCAAGTGATTCAATTCAAAAAAAAATGGAAGTCGGGTGCAACAAGGATGTTTTGATATTGGGGCTCCATAAGGAAATGGGGAAAAAAAGAAATGTCATTAATTAAATGCCAAATAAATTTCTTTTTGTAAGGAGTAACGAAATAGCCTATTCAAAGAAAGGTTTTCGAAGGGGCCCAGAAAAGGAATGGATTAATTAAAAAAAGAAAAAAATGTACGTTTTTTCCCAAAATGTTAAAAAAAAATACCTTTTTTGTTATCCA
>BMAV01003242.1:0-23874 GCA_019973955.1 Trichonephila inaurata madagascariensis | reverse complement strand
AAGTTTCATTGAAAAAAAATAGTGGGGGGGATGTCACTGAAACACATATTGAAAGAGGGCAGAATTTCAAAGAAACCGTTGAAGATAACTTTTGAACAAATTGGAATTTCGGCAAGCGCCATACTTTATTCGTGATCGCGTTGAATTTTGTGCAAGAAAACTAATTTTTGTGATAATTGGAGGAAGACAAAAAATTGATAAAAACGCACAGAAAAGAGAAATGCGTCGCAAGTAAGCCCGAATGAAAGACGAACGCTTCAAAAAGGAAAATACCGCAATTAAAAATTTTTTACTTTTTTTCGGTGTTTTTCTGAAACTTGTCATAGAAATGCATTACCAAAGTGCAATAACTCGAGTTCTAATAATCGCAGGGTAATGTTTTAAGTGTCTTGGGGTTTGGGGCGGCCTCGTTCGAATGACACCCGGTTTTTTAAAATCGGTCGGTAAGTTGGCTTTCAAGCCAAATAGGTCTTTTTTTAAAGAAGGTGTTTCATTTTAAAAAATTACAGGAATTTCGTGAAACGGAGACCAGATTTGGATTCCTGGTCAAATTTCGAGTGAAATGGGTAACTTTGGTAAGTTTCTAGGGTAAAAAAAAAATAGTGGTGGGCATGTCACTGAAACAGGCTATTGAAAGAGGGCACGAATTTCAAAGAAACCGTTGGGCATAACTTTTGTACTAATTGGAATTTCGACAAGCGCCATACACATAATCGTGATCAGCGTTGAATTCTGTAATGAAAAACTAAGTTTGGTGAGAATTGGAAAATGACAAACAAATGATCCAAACGCACGGAAAAGAGAAATGCGTCGCAATTAAGCCCATATGAAAGACGAACGCTTCAAAAAGGATAATACCGCAATTAAAAAGTTTTAACTTTTTTTTTCGGTGTTTTTCTGAAACTTGTCATAGAAATGCATTACCAAAGTGCAATAACTCGAGTTCTAATAATCGCAGTGTAATGTTTTAAGTATCTTTGGGTTTGGGGGCAGCTTCTCGTTCGAATGACAACCGGGTTTGTAAAATCGGTCGTTAAGATGGCTTTCAAGCCAAATAGGTCGGTTTTTTCAATAAGGTGTTTCATTTTAAAAAAATTACAGGAATTTCGTGAAACGGAGACCAGATTTGGATTCCTGGTCAAATTTCGAGTGAAATGGGTCACTTTGGTAAGTTTCTAGGGTAAAAAAAATATAGTGGTGAGCATGTGACTGAAACAGACTATTGAAAGAGGGCACGAATTTGAAAGAAACCGTTGGGCTTAACTTTTGAACTAATTGGAATTTCGACAAGCGCCATGCATATTCGTGATCAGCGTTGAATTCTGTAAAAAGAAGAACAAGTTTGGTGAGAAGGGGCCCGGTTATTTGAAATCTTTCGGAAAGTTGGCTTCAAGCCAAAGGTCGGTTCTTTCAAGAAGGTGTTTTATTTTTAAAAAGCAGAATTTCTGAAACGGAGACCAGAGTTGGATTCCTGGTCAAATTTCAAGTAAATAGGTAACTTGGTAAGTTTCTATTGTAAAAAAAATAGTGGTGGGCATGCACAAACACACTATTGAAAGAGGGCACGAATTTAAAAGAAACCGTTGGGGATAACTTTGAACTAATTGGAATTTCGGCAAGCGCCATACATATTCGTGATCAGCGTTGAATTTTGTGCAAGAAAAACTAATTTTTGTGATAATTGGAGGAAGACAAAAAATTGATAAAAACGCACAGAAAAGAGAAATGCGTCGCAAGTAAGCCCGAATGAAAGACGAACGTTTCCCAAAAGGAAAATACCGCAATTAAAAATTTTTTACTTTTTCGGTGTTTTCGAACTTGTCATAAAATGCATTACCAAAGTGCAATAACTCGAGTTCTAATAATCGCAGGTAATGTTTAAGTGCTTGGGGTTTGGGGCGGCCTCTGTTCGAATGACACCCGGTTTTTAAAATCGGTCGGTAAGTTATCTTTCAAGCCAAATAGGTCTTTTTAAAGAAGGTGTTTCATTTTAAAAATTACAGGAATTTCGTGAAACGGAGACCAGATTTGGATTCCTGGTCAAATTTCGAGTGAAATGGGTAACTTTGGTAAGTTTCTAGGGAAAAAAAATAGTGGTGGGCATGTCACTGAAACAGACTATTGAAAGAGGGCACGAATTTCAAAGAAACCGTTGGGCATAACTTTTGTACTAATTGGAATTTCGACAAGCGCCATACACATAATCGTGATCAGCGTTGAATTCTGTAATGAAAAACTAAGTTTGGTGAAAATTTGGGAAAAACGACAAACAAATGATCCAAACGCACGGAAAAGAGAAATGCGTCGCAATTAAGCCCATATGAAAGACGAACGCTTCAAAAAGGATAATACCGCAATTAAAAAGTTTTAACTTTTTTTTTCGGTGTTTTTCTGAAACTTGTCATAGAAATGCATTACCAAAGTGCAATAACTCGAGTTCTAATAATCGCAGTGTAATGTTTTAAGTATCTTTGGGTTTGGGGGCAGCTTCTCGTTCGAATGACAACCGGGTTTGTAAAATCGGTCGTTAAGATGGCTTTCAAGCCAAATAGGTCGGTTTTTCAATAAGGTGTTTCATTTTAAAAAAATTACAGGAATTTCGTGAAACGGAGACCAGATTTGGATTCCTGGTCAAATTTCGAGTGAAATGGGTCACTTTGGTAAGTTTCTAGGGTAAAAAAAATATAGTGGTGAGCATGTGACTGAAACAGACTATTGAAAGAGGGCACGAATTTCAAAGAAACCGTTGGGCATAACTCTTGAACTAATTGGAATTTCGACAAGCGCCATGCATATTCGTGATCAGCGTTAAATTCTGTGCAAGAAAAACTAAGTTTGGTGAGAATTGGAGGAAAACAAAAAAATGATCCAAACGCACGGAAAAGAGAAATGCGTCGCAATTAAGCCCGAATGAAAGACGAACGCTTCAAAAAGGATAATACCGCAATTAAAATTTTTTACTTTTTTTTTCGGTGTTTTTCTGAAACTTGTCATAGAAATGCATTACCAAAGTGCAATAACTCGAGTTCTAATAATCGCAGGGTAATGTTTTAAATGTCTTTGGGTTTGAGGGCGGCCTCTCATTCGAATGACACCCGGTTTTTTAAAATCGGTCGGTAAGTTGGCTTTCAAGCCAAATAGGTCGGGTTTTTCAAGAAGGTGTTTCATTTTTAAAAAAAATTACAGGAATTTCGTGAAACGGAGACCAGATTTGGATTCTTGGTCAAATTTCGAGTGAAATGGGTTACTTTGGTAAGTTTCTAGGGTAAAAAAATAGTGGTGGGCATGTCACTGAAACAGACTATTGAAAGAGGGCAGGAATTTCAAAGAAACCGTTGGGCTTAACTTTTGAACTAATTGGAATTTCGACAAGCGCCATGCATATTCGTGATCAGCGTTGAATTCTGTGCAAGAAAAACTAAGTTTGGTGAGAAGTGGCCGGTTTTTGAAATCTTTCGGTAAGTTGGCTTTCAAGCCAAATAGGTCGGTTCTTTCAAGAAGGTGTTTTATTTTTAAAAAAAAATTACAGGAATTTCGTGAAACGGAGACCAGAGTTGGATTCCTGGTCAAATTTCGAGTGAAATGGGTAACTTTGGTAAGTTTCTATTGTAAAAAAAATAGTGGTGGGCATGTCACTGAAACACACTATTCAAAGAGGACACGAATGTCAAAGAAACCGTTGGGCATAACTTTTGAACTAATTGGAATTTCGACATTCGCCATACATATTCGTGATCAGCGTTGAATTTTGTGCAAGAAAAACTAAGTTTGGTGAGAATTGAGGAAACAAAAAATGATCCAAACGCACGAAAAGAGAAATGCGTCGCAATTAAGCCCGAATGAAAGACGAACGCTTCAAAAGGATAATACCGCAATTAAAAATTTTTACTTTTTTCGGTGTTTTTCTGAAACTTGTCATAGAAATGCATTACCAAAGTGTAATAACTCGAGTTCTAATAATCGCAGGGTAATGTTTTAAATGTCTTGGGTTTGGGGCGGCCTTCGTTCGAATGACACCCGGTTTTAAAATCGTCGGTAAGTTGGCTTTCAAGCCAAATAGGTCTTTTTTAAGAAGGTGTTTCATTTTAAAAATTACGGGAAATTTTTCGGAAACGGGACCAGATTTGGATTCCTGGCCCCGATGAAATGGGTAATTTGGTAAGTTTCGGGGGTAAAAAAAATAGTGGGGGGCATGTCACGAAACAGGCTATTAAAAAGGGGGCACGAATTTCAAAGAAACCGTTGGGATAACTTTTTGACTATGGAAGCAAGCGCCATAAAATAATCGTGATCAGCGTTAAATTTTGTAATGAAAAACTGTTTGGTGAAAATTGGAAAATGACAAACAAATGACCCAAACGCAGGGAAAAAGAAAATGCTGAAAAACCCCATAGAAAGACGAACGTTTAAAAGGATAATACCCCCAAAAAAAAATTTTTAACTTTTTCGGTGTTTTTCGAAACTTGTCATAGAAATGCATTCAAAGTGCAATAACTCGAGTTCAAAATCGCAGTGTAATGTTTTAAGTATTTTTGGGTTTTGGGGGGAGCTTTCTGGGTTCGAATAAAAACCTTTGTAAAATCGGTCGTTAAGATGGTTTTCAACCTGGTCTTTTTTTTAAAAAGGTGTTTCTTTTAAAAAAAAATTACAGGAATTTCGGAAACGGAGACCAGTTTTGGGGATTCCTGGTAAAATTTTCGAGTGAAATGGGTCACTTTGGAAAGTTTCTGGGGAAAAAAAAAATAGTGGTGAGCAGGGGCTAAACAGACTATTGAAAGGGGCACGAATTTCAATGAAACCGGGGCATAACCCTTTGAACATGGAATTTCGACAAGCGCCTGCATATTCGTGATCAGCTTTAAAATTTTTTAAAAGAAAAACTAAGTTTGGGAGTTGGGGGAAAAAACAAAAAAAATACCCAAACGCACGGAAAAAAGAAATGGTCGAATTAAGCCCGAATAAAAGACGCACCAAAAGGATAATACCGCAATTAAAATTTTTTTATTTTTTTTCTTCGGTTTTTTTCTGAAATTTTATAGAAATGTATTACCAAAGTGCAATAACTCGAGTTCTAATAATCGCAGGGTAATGTTTTAAATGTCTTTGGGTTTGGGGGGCGGCCTCTCATTCGAATGACACCCGGTTTTTTAAAATCGGTCGGTAAGTTGGCTATCAAGCCAAATAGGTCGGTTTTTTCAAGAAGGTGTTTCATTTTTTAAAAAAATTACAGGAATTTCGTGAAACGGAGACAAGATTTGGATTCTTGGTCAAATTTCGAGTGAAATGGGTAACTTTGGTAAGTTTCTAGGGTAAAAAAAAATAGTGGTGGGCATGTCACTGAAACAGACTATTGAAAGAGGGCACGAATTTCAAAGAAACCGTTGGGCTTAACTTTTGAACTAATTGGAATTTCGACAAGCGCCATGCATATTCGTGATCAGCGTTGAATTCTGTGCAAGAAGAACTAAGTTTGGTGAGAAGTGGCCGGTTATTTGAAATCTTTCGGTAAGTTGGCTTTCAAGCCAAATAGGTCGGTTCTTTCAAGAAGGTGTTTTATTTAAAAAAAAGCAGGAATTTCGTGAAACGGAGACCAGAGTTGGATTCCTGGTCAAATTTCGAGTGAAATAGGTAACTTTGGTAAGTTTATTGTAAAAAAAATAGTGGAGGGCATGTCACTGAAACACACTATTCAAAGAGGACACGAATGTCAAAGAAACCGTTGGGCATAACTTTTCAACTAATTGAATTTCGACATTCGCCATAAATATTCGTGATCAGCGTTGAATTTTGTGCAAAAAAAACTAATTTTGGGGAAAATTTGGGAGGAAGACAAAAAATGACCCAAAAAGACGAAAAGAGAAAATGCGTGGGTAATTAAGCCCATATGAAAGACGAACGCTTCAAAAAGATAATACCGCAATTAAAAAGTTTAACTTTTTTCGGTGTTTTTCTGAAACTTGTCATAGAAATGCATTCCCAAAAAGTGTATTAACTCGAGTTCTAATAATCGTAGGATAATGTTTGTGTCGGGGTTTGGGGCGGCCTCTCTTTTCGAATGACACCCGGTTTTTAAAAAATCGGTCGGTAAGTTGGCTTTCGCCAAATAGGTCTTTTTTCAAGAAGGTGTTTCATTTTTAAAAATTACAGGAATTTCGGAAACGGAGACCAGATTTGTTTCCCTGGTCAAATTTCGAGTGAAATGGGTAATTTTGGTAAGTTTCTAGGGAAAAAAAATAGTGGTGGGCATGTCACTGAAACAGGCTATATTGAAAAGAGGGCACGAATTTCAAAGAAACCGTTGGGCATAACTTTTGTACTAATTGAATTTCGACACGCCATAACATAATCGTGATCAGCGTTGAATTTTGTAATGAAAACTAAGTTTGGGAGAATTGAAAATGACAAACAAATAACCCAAAAACGCCGGAAAAGAAAAAATGCGTCGCAATTAAGCCCATATGAAAGACGAAACGCTTAAAAAGGATAATACCGCAATTAAAAGTTTTAATTTTTTTTTCGGTGTTTTTCTGAAACTTGTCATAAGAAATGCATTACCAAAGTGCAATAACTCGAGTTCTAAAATCGCAGTGTAATGTTTTAAGTATTTTTGGGGTTTGGGGCAGTTTCTCGTTGAATGACAACCGGGTTTGTAAAATCGGTCGTTAAGATGGCTTTCGCCAAATAGGTCGGTTTTTTCAATAAGGTGTTTCATTTTAAAAATTACAGGAATTTCGTGAAACGGCGTCCAGATTTGGATTCCTGGTCAAATTTCGAGTGAAATGGGTCACTTTGGTAAGTTTCTAGGGTAAAAAAAATATAGTGGTGAGCATGTGACTGAAACAGACTATTGAAAGAGGGCACGAATTTAAAGAAACCGTTGGGCATAACTCTTGAACTAATTTGGGAATTTCGACAAGCGCCATGCATATTCGTGATCAGCGTTAAATTCTGTGCAAGAAAACTAAGTTTGGTGAGAATTGGAGGAAAACATAAAAATGATCCAAACGCACGGAAAAGAGAAATGCGTCGCAATTAAGCCCGAATGAAAGACGAACACTTCAAAAAAGATAATACCGCAATTAAAAGTTTTAACTTTTTTCGGTGTTTTTCTGAAACTTGTCATAGAAATGCATTACCAAAGTGCAATAACTCGAGTTCTAATAATCGCAGGGTAATGTTTTAATGTCTTTGGGTTTTGGGAGGGCGGCCTCTCATTCGAATGACACCCGGTTTTTAAAATCGGTCTTAAGTTGGCTTTCAAGCAAATAGGTCGGGTTTTTCAAGAAGGTGTTTCATTTTAAAAAGAATTACAGGAATTTTCGAAACGGAGACCAGATTTGGATTCTGGTCAAATTTCGAGGAAATGGTTATTTTGGTAAGTTTCTAGGGTAAAAAAAATAGTGGTGGGTTTGTCCCCGAAACAGACTATTGAAAGAGGGCAGGAATTTCAAAGAAACCGTTGGGCTTAACTTTTGAATCCTGGAATTTCACAAGCGCCGCATATTCGTGATCAGCGTTGAATTCTGCGCAAGAAAAACTAAGTTTGGGAGAAGTGGCCGGTTTTTGAAATCTTTTCGGTAAGTTGGCTTTCAAGCCAAATAGGTCGGTTTTTTCAAGAAGGTGTTTTTTTTTAAAAAAAAATACAGGAATTTCAGAAACGGAGACCAGAGTTGATTCCTGGTAAAATTTCGAGTGAAATGGGTAACTTTGGTAAGTTTCTATAGTAAAAAAGAAAAAATAGTGGTGGGCATGTCACTGAAACACACTATTAAAAAGAGGGCACGAATTTCAAAGAAACCGTTGGGCATAACTTTGAACTAATTGAATTTCGACACGCCATACAATTTTCGTGATCAGCGTTGAATTTTGTGCAAGAAAACTAAGTTTGGGAGAATTGAGGAAAACAAAAAATGATCCAAACGCACGGAAAAGAGAAATGCGTCGCAATTAAGCCCGAATAAAAGCACGAACGCTTCAAAAAAGGATAATACCGCAATTAAAAATTTTTACTTTTTCTTCGGTGTTTTTCTGAAACTTGTCATAGAAATGTATTACCAAAGTGCAATAACTCGAGTTCTAATAATCGCAGGGTAATGTTTTAAATGTCTTTGGGTTTGGGGGGCGGCCTCTCATTCGAATGACACCCGGTTTTTAAAATCGGTCGGAAAGTTGGTATCTCAAAAAAATAGGTCGGTTTTTTCAAGAAGGTGTTTCATTTTAAAAAATTACAGGAATTTCGTGAAACGGAGACAAGTTTTGGGATTCTTGGTAAATTTCGAGTGAAATGGTAACTTGGTAAGTTTCAGGGTAAAAAAAATAGTGGTGGGCATGTCACTGCAACAGACTATTGAAAGAGGCAGAATTTCAAAGAAACCGTTGGGCTTAATTTTTGAACAAATTTGGAATTTCGACAAGCGCCTGCATATTCGTGATCAGTGTGAATTTGTGCAAGAAGAACTAAGTTTGGGAGAAGTGGCCGGTTATTTGAAATTTTTCGGTAAGTTGGCTTTCAAGCCAAATAGGTCGGTTCTTTCAAGAAGGTGTTTTATTTAAAAAAGCAGGAATTTCGGAAATGGAGACCAGATTTGGGATTCCTGGTAAAATTCGAGTGAAATAGGTAACTTTGGTAAGTTTCTATTGTAAAAAAATAGTGGTGGGCATGTCCCCGAAACACACTATTGAAAGAGGACACGAATTTCAAAGAAACCGTTGGGCATAATTTTTGAGCAAATTTGGGAATTTCGACATTCGCCATACATATTCGTGATCAGCGTTGAATTTTGTGCAAAAAAAACTAAGTTTGAGAATTGAGGAAAACAAAAATGATCCAAACGCACGGAAAAGAAAAAATGCGTCGCAATTAAGCCCGAATGAAAGACGAACCCCAAAAAAGGATAATACCGCAATTAAAATTTTTTATTTTTTCCCGGTGTTTTTCTGAAACTTGTCATAGAAATGTATTACCAAAGTGCAAAACTGAGTTCAAAATCGCGGGGTAATGTTTTAAATGTTTTTGGGGTTTGGGGGGGCCCTCTCATTCGAATGACACCCGGGTTTTTTTAAAATCGGTCGGTAAGTTGGCATCAAGCCAAATAGATGGGTTTTTTTTCAAGAAGGTGTTTATTTTTAAAAATTTACGGGAAATTTTTCGTGAAACGGAGACAAGATTTGATTTTGGTCAAATTTCGAGTGAAATGGGTAATTTTGGTAAGTTTCAGGGTAAAAAAATAGTGGTGGGCATGTCACGAAACAGACATTGAAAGAGGGATAACAAAGAAACCGTTGGGCTTAATTTTTGAACAAATTTGGGAATTTCGACAAGCGCCGCATATTCGTGACAGCTTGAATTCGGGCAAGAAGAACTAATTTTGGGTGAGAAGTGGGGTTATTTGAAATTTTTCGGTAAGTTTTTTTTTGCCAAATAGGTCGGTTTTTTTCAAGAAGGTGTTTCTTTTAAAAAAAAGCGGGAAATTTTTCAGAAACGGAGACCAGAGTTGTTTCCCTGGTAAAATTTGAGTGAAATAGGTAATTTTTTAAGTTTCTATTGTAAAAAAAATGGTGGGAGTCACGAAACACACTATTGAAAGAGGACACGAATGTCAAAGAAACCTTTGGGGCATAACTTTTGAACTAATTAATTTAATTCGCCATACATATTGTGATCAGGTTGAATTTTGTGCAAGAAAACAAGTTTGGTGAGAATTGAGGAAGAAAAAAAATGATCCAAAAGCACGGAAAAGAGAAATGCGTCGCAATTAAGCCCATATAAAAGACAACGCTTCAAAAAAAATTCCCGCAATTAAAAGTTTTAACTTTTTTCGGTGTTTTTCTGAAATTTGTCATAGAAATGCATTACCAAATTTAAAAACCCGAGTTCAAAATCGCAGACCCCGAATGAAAGACGAACGCTTAAAAAGGATAATACCGCAATTAAAAATTTTTACTTTTTTTCGGTGTTTTTCTGAAACTTGTCATAGAAATGTATTACCAAAGTGCAATAACCGAGTTCTAATAATCGCAGGGTAATTTTTTAAATGTTTTTGGTTTTGGGGGGCGGCCTCATTCGAATGACCCCCGGGTTTTTTAAAAAAACCCGGGGTAAGTTGGCTATCCCAAATAGGTGGGTTTTTTTTCAAAAAGGGGAAAAATAGTGGTGGGCATGCACTGAAACAGACTATTGAAAGAGGGCACAAATTTCAAAAATAGGGTGGGCATGTCACTGCACACATTGAAAGGGGACACGAATTTCAAAGAAACCGTTGGGCATAACTTTTGAACAATTGAATTTCGACATTCGCCATACATATTCGTGATCGGGTTAAATTTTTTGTGCAAGAAAACTAAGTTTGGTGAGAATTGGGGAAGACAAAAAATGATCCAAAAGCACGGAAAGAGAAATGCGTCGCAATTAAGCCCATATGAAAGACGAACGTTTCAAAAGATAATCCCGCAATTAAAAAGTTTTAACTTTTTTTCGGTGTTTTTCTGAAACTTGCAAAAATGCTTTACCAAAGTGTAATAACTCGAGTTCTAATAACGCAGATCCCGAATGAAAGACGAACGCTTCAAAAGGATAATCCCCAAAAAAATTTTTTTACATTTTCTTCGGTGTTTTTCTCGAAATTTGCGAAATGAACCAAAGTGCAATAACTCGAGCTAATAATCGAGGGTAATTTTTTTAAATGTCTTTGGGTTTGGGGCGGCCCCCATTCGAATGACACCCGGTTTTTAAAATGGGCGGTGTTGGCTATCAAGCCAAAGGTCGGTTTTTTCAAGAAGGTGTTTATTTTTTAAGAAAATTACAGGAATTTTCGGAAACGGAGACCAGATTTGGTTTCCCTGGTCAAATTTCGAGTAAAAATTATTTTGGTAAGTTTCTAGGTAAAAAAAATAGTGGTGAGATGTGACTAAAAAGACTATTGAAAGAGGGCACGAATTTCAAAGAAACCGTTGGGCATAACTTTGAACTAATTGAATTTCGACAAGCGCCATGCATATTCGTATCAGCTTTAAAATTTCCCTGTGCAAGAAAACTAATTTTGGGGAGAATTGAGGAAAACATAAAAAATGATCCAAACGCACGGAAAAGAGAAATGCGTCGAAATTTAAAGCCCGAATGAAAGACGAACGCTTCAAAAAGGATAAACCGAAATTTTAAATTTTTTACTTTTTCTTCGGTGTTTTTCAAAACTTGTCATAGAAATGCATTACCAAAGTGCAATAACTCGAGTTCTAAAATCGCGGGGAAATTTTTTAAAAATGTCTTTTTTGAGGGCGGCCTCCATTCGAATGAAAACCGGGTTTTTTTAAAAGGGGTCGGTAAGTTTTTCGAAATAGGCGGTTTTTCAAGGGTGTTTCATTTTTAAAAATTTCGGAATTTTCGGAAGGGAGACCAGATTTGATTTGGTCAAATTTCGAGGAAATGGGTTATTTTGGTAATTTTTGGGAAAAAAAAATAGTGGTGGGATGTCACTGAAACAGACTATTGAAAGAGGGAGGAATTTAAAAGAAACCTTTGGGGCTTAATTTTTGAACTAATTGAATTTCGACGGCCGCATATTTGGGGATCAGCGTTGAATTCTGTGCAAGAAAACTAAGTTTGGGAGAAGTCCGGTTTTTAAAAATTTTTTCGGTAAGTGGTTTTCGAAAAATAGGTGGTTTTTTCCAAGAAGGTGTTTTTTTAAAAAAAAAATAGGGAATTTCGGAACGGAGACCAGAGTTGATTCCTGGTCACCCCGGGGAAAAGGGGTAATTTTGGGAAGTTTCAAGAAAAAAAAAAGTGGTGGGCATGTCACGAAACACTATTGAAAGAGGGCACGAATTTCAAAAAAAACCGGGGGAAAATTTTTAAACTAATTGAATTTCGCCCCCCCATACATACGTGACAGGTTAAATTTTTGTGCAAAAAATTTTTTAAATAGAATTGGGGAAAAACAAAAATGATCCAAACGCACGGAAAAGAGAAATGCGTCGCAATTGCCCGAATGAAAGCAGAACGCTTAAAAAAAGGATAATAGAAATTTAAAAAATTTTTTTATTTTTTTCGGTGTTTTTCTGAAACTTGTCATAGAAATGTTTACCAAAGTGCAATAACTGAGTTCAAATAATCGCAGGGTAATTTTTTTTAAATGTCGGGGTTTGGGGCGGCCCCCTTTTCGAATGACACCCGGGTTTTTAAAAATGGTGGAAATTTTTCCCCCCCCAAAAGGTGGTTTTTTCAAGAAGGTGTTTCTTTTTTTAAAAAAATTACGGGAATTTTTCGTGAAACGGAGCAAGTTTTGATTCTGGTAAAATTTCGGGGAAATGGGTAACTTTGGAAATTTTTCTGGGGAAAAAAAAAATAGTGGTGGGATGACACTGAAACAGACTATTAAAAAGGGGGCAGAATTTCAAAGAAACCGTTGGGCTTAACTTTTTGAACTAATTGGAATTTCACAAGCGCCATGATATTCGTGATCAGCGTTGAATTCGGCAAGAAGAACTAAGTTTGGGAGAAGTGGTTTTATTTGAAATTTTTTGGGTTTTTTGGGGGGGGGAAAATTTTTTTTTGGGAAAAAAGGGGGAGACCAGATTTGGGACCTGGTCAAATTTGGTGAAAGGGGTAACTTTGGTAAGTTTTTTTTAAAAAAATAGTGGTGGGCAAGTCACGAAACAAAATATTCAAAGGGGACACGAATGTCGCCTTTGGGGGATAATTTTTTTGAACAAGGGAATTTCGACATTCCCCAAACATATTCGTGATCAGCGTTAAATTTTTTGTGCAAGAAAACTAAGTTTGGGAGAATTGAGAAGAAAAAAAAATGATCCAAAAGCAGGGAAAAAGAAATGCCGAATTAAGCCCATATGAAAGACGAACGCTTCAAAAGATAATACCGCAATTAAAAGTTTTAATTTTTTTTCGGTGTTTTTCTGAAATTTGTCATAGAAATGCATTACCAAATTTGTAATAACTGAGTTCTAATAATCGCAGATCCCGAATGAAAGACGAACGCCAAAAGGATAATACCGCAAAAAATTTTTTTACTTTTTCTTCGGTGTTTTTCTGAAATTTTCTGAAATGTATTACCAAAGTAAAACTCGAGTTCAATAATCGCAGGGTAATGTTTTAAATGTCTTTTTTTTGGGGCGGCCCCCATTCGAATGACCCCCGGGTTTTTTTAAAAATCGGTGGTAAGTTGGCTATAAAAAGGGCCAAAAGGGTTTTTCTTTTTTTCAAAGGAAAGGGAAAATTTTTTTAAAAAATTTTTTTTTTAAAAAAAAGGGGGAACAAACAGACTATTAAAAGGGGGAAAGAATTTCAAAGAAACCTTTGGGGCTTAATTTTTGAACTAATTGAATTTCGACAAGCGCCAGCAATTCGTGATCAGCGGAACTGTGCAAGAAGAACTGTTTGGTGAGAATTTCCGTTTATTTGAAATCTTTTAAGTTGGTTTTCGCCAAATAGGTCGGTTCTTTCATGTTTATGTTTTTTTTAAAAAAAAGCAGGAATTTGGCGGAGACCGAGTTGTTTCCCTGGTCACTCGAGGAAATAGGTAACTTTGGTAAGTTTCTATTGAAAAAAAATAGGGGTGGGATGTCACTAAAACACACTTTTAAAAGATGCACTTTCAAAGAAACCGTTGGGCTAACTTTTGAACAAATTGGAATTTTCGACTTTCGCCATAAAATCGTGATCAGCGTTATTTCGTGCAAGAAAAACTAAGTTTGGTGAGAATTGGAGGAAGACAAAAAAAAATGATCCAAACGCACGGAAAAGAGAAATGCGTCGCAATTAAGCCCGAATGAAAGACGAACGCTTCAAAAAGGATAATACCGCAATTAAAAATTTTTTACTTTTTTCTTCGGTGTTTTTCTGAAACTTGTCATAGAAATGCATTACCAAAGTGCAATAACTCGAGTTCTAATAATCGCAGGGTAATGTTTTAAATGTCTTTGGGTTTGGGGGCGGCCTCTCATTCGAATGACACCCGGTTTTTTTAAAATCGGTCGGTAAGTTGGCTTTAAAACCAAATAGGTCGGTTTTTTCAAGAAGGTGTTTCATTTTTAAAAAATTACAGGAATTTCGTGAAACGGGACCAGTTTTGGGATTCTTGGTCAAATTTCGAGGAAATGGTTTTGGTAAGTTTCTAGGGTAAAAAATAGTGGTGGGATGTCACTGAAACAGACTATTGAAAGAGGGCAGGAATTTCAAAGAAACCGTTGGCTTAACTTTTGAACAAATTTGGAATTTCGACAAGGGCCATGCATATTCGTGATCAGCGTTGAATTCTGTGCAAGAAGAACTAAGTTTGGGAGAAGTGGCCGGTTATTTGAAATTTTTTCGGTAAGTTGGCTTTCAAGCCAAATAGGTCGTTCTTTCGAAGGTGTTTTATTTAAAAAAGCAGGAATTTCGTGAAACGGAGACCAGATTTGGGATTCCTGGTCAAATTTCGAGTGAAATAGGTAACTTTGGTAAGTTTCTATTGTAAAAAATAGTGGTGGGCATGTCACTGAAACAGGCTATTGAAAGAGGGCACGAATTTCAAAGAAACCCGTTAGCATAACTTTGTACTAATTGAATTTCGACAAGCGCCATACACATAATCGTGATCAGCGTTGAATTCTGTAATGAAAAACTAAGTTTGGTGAGAATTGGAAAATGACAAACAAATGATCCAAACGCACGGAAAAGAGAAATGCGTCGCAATTAAGCCCATATGAAAGACGAACGCTTCAAAAAGGATAATACCGCAATTAAAAAGTTTTTAAATTTTTTTCGGTGTTTTTCTGAAACTTGTCATAGAAATGCATTACCAAAGTGCAATAACTCGAGTTCTAATAATCGCAGGGTAATGTTTTAAGTGTCTTTGGGTTTGGGGGCAGCTTCTCGTTCGAATGACAACCGGGTTTGTAAAATCGGTCGTTAAGATGGCTTTCAAGCCAAATAGGTCGGTTTTTTCAAGAAGGTGTTTCATTTTAAAAAAAATTACAGGAATTTCGTGAAACGGAGACCAGATTTGGATTCCTGGTCAAATTTCGAGTGAAATGGGTAACTTTGTTAAGTTTCTAGGGTAAAAATATAGTGGTGGGCATGTCACTGAAACAGACTATTGAAAGAGGGCACGAATTTCAAAGAAACCGTTGGGCTTAACTTTTGAACTAATTGGAATTTCGACAAGCGCCATACATATTCGTGATCAGCGTTAAATTGTGTGCAAGAAAAACTAAGTTTGGTGAGCATTGGAGGAAGACAAAATAATGATCCAAACGCACGGAAAAGAGAAATGCGTCGTAATTAAGCCCATATGAAAGACGAACGCTTCAAAAAGGATAATACCGCAATTAAAATTTTTTTACTTTTTTTTTCGGTGTTTTCTGAAACTTTTCATAGAAATGCATTACCAAAGTGCAATAACTCGAGTTCTAATAATCGCAGGGTAATGTTTTAAGTGTCTTTGGGTTTGGGGGCGGCTCTCGTTCGAATGACACCGGTTTTTTAAAATCGGTCGTAAGTTGGCTTTCAAGCCAAATAGGTCGGTTTTTTCAAGAAGGTGTTTAATTTTAAAAAATTACAGGAATTTCGTGAAACGGAGACCAGATTTGGATTCCTGGTCAAATTTCGAGTGAAATGGGTCACTTTGGTAAGTTTCTAGGGTAAAAAAATAGTGGTGGGCATGTCACTGAAACAGACTATTGAAAGAGGGCACGAATTTCAAAGAAACCGTTGGCATAACTTTTGAACTAATTGGAATTTCGACAAGCGCCATACATATTCGTGATCAGCGTTGAATTTTGTGCAAGAAAAGCTAAGTTTGGCGAGAATTGGAGGAAAACAAAAAAATGATCCAAACGCACGGAAAAGAGAAATGCGTCGCAATTAAGCCCGAATGAAAGACGAACGCTTCAAAAAGGATAATACCGCAATTAAAAATTTTTTACTTTTTCTTCGGTGTTTTTCTGAAACTTGTCATAGAAATGTATTACCAAAGTGCAATAACTCGAGTTCTAATAATCGCAGGGTAATGTTTTAAATGTCTTTGGGGTTTTTGGGGGCGGCCTTCATTCGAATGACACCCGGTTTTTAAAATCGGTCGGTAAGTTGGCTATCGCCAAATAGGTGGGTTTTTCAAGAAGGTGTTTCATTTTAAAAATTACAGGAATTTCGTGAAACTTAGACAAGATTTGGATTCTTGGTCAAATTTCGAGGAAATGGGTAACTTGGTAAGTTTCTAGGGTAAAAATAGTGGTAAAGCATGTCACTGAAACAGACTATTGAAAGAGGGCACGAATTTAAAAAGAAACCGTTGCTTAACTTTTGAACTAATTGGAATTTCGACAAGCGCCATGCATATTCGTGATCAGCGTTGAATTCTGTGCAAGAAAAACTAAGTTTGGTGAGAAGTGGCCGGTTATTTGAAATCTTTCGGTAAGTTGGCTTTCAAGCCAAATAGGTCGGTTCTTTCAAGAAGGTGTTTTATTTTTAAAAAAGCAGGAATTTCGTGAAACGGAGACCAGAGTTGGATTCCTGGTCAAATTTCGAGTGAAATAGGTAACTTTGGTAAGTTTCTATTGTAAAAAAAATAGTGGTGGGCATGTCAATGAAACACACTATTGAAAGAGGACACGAATTTCAAAGAAACCGTTGGGCATAACTTTTGAACTAATTGGAAATTCGACATTCGCCATACATATTCGTGATCAGCGGTGAATTTTGTGCAAGAAAAACTAAGTTTGGTGAGAATTGGAGGAAGACAAAAAAAATGATCCAAAGCACGGAAAAGAGAAATGCGTCGCAATTGCCCATATGAAAGACGAACGCTTCAAAGAAGATAATCCGAAATTTAAAAAGTTTTAACTTTTTCGGTTTTTTTTCTGAAACTTGTCATAAAAATGCATTACCAAAGTGTAATAACTCGAGTCCTAATAATCGCAGGGTAATGTTTTAAGTGTTTTTGGGGTTTTGGGGGGCAGCTTCTCGTTCGAATACAACCGGGTTTGTAAAATCGGTCGTTAAGATGGCTTTCAAGCCAAATAGGTCGGTTTTTTTAAAAGAAGGTGTTTCATTTTAAAAAAATTACAGGAATTTCGTGAAACGGAGACCAAATTTGGATTCCTGGTCAAATTTCGAGTGAAATGGGTAACTTTGGTAAGTTTCGGGTAAAAAATAGTGGTGGTCATGTCACGGGAAACAGACTATTGAAAGAGGGCACGAATTTCAAAGAAACCGTTGGGCTTAACTTTTGAACTAATTGGAATTTCGACAAGCGCCATACATATTCGTGATCAGCGTTGAATTTTGTGCAAGAAAAACTAAGTTTGGCGAGAATTGGAGGAAAACAAAAAAATGATCCAAACGCACGGAAAAGAGAAATGCGTCGCAATTAAGCCCGAATGAAAGACGAACGCTTCAAAAAGGATAATACCGCAATTAAAAATTTTTTACTTTTTCTTCGGTGTTTTTCTGAAACTTGTCATAGAAATGTATTACCAAAGTGCAATAACTCGAGTTCTAATAATCGCAGGGTAATGTTTTAAATGTCTTTGGGTTTGGGGGGCGGCCTCTCATTCGAATGACCCGGTTTTAAAATCGGTTAGTTTATCAACCAAATAGGTCGGTTTTTCAAGGGTGTTCATTTTTAAAAATTACAGGAATTTCGTGAAACGGAGACAAGTTTTGGGATTCTTGGTCAAATTCCGAGTGAAATGGGTAACTTTGGTAAGTTTCTAGGGAAAAAAAAATAGTGGTGGATGTCACTGAAACAGACTATTGAAAGAGGGCAGAATTTCAAAAAAACCGTTGGGCTTAACTTTTGAACTAATTGGAATTTCGAAAGCGCCATGCATATTCGTGATCAGCGTTGAATTCTGTGCAAGAAGAACTAAGTTTGGTGAGAAGTGGCCGGTTATTTGAAATCTTTCGGTAAGTTGGCTTTAAAGCCAAAAAAGGTCGGTTCTTTCAAGAAAGGTGTTTTTTTTTAAAAAAAAGCGGGAATTTTTCGGAAACGGAGACCAGAGTTTGATTCCTGGTCAAATTTCGAGTGAAATAGGTAACTTTGGTAAGTTTCTATTGTAAAAAAATTAGTGGTGGCATGTCCCCGAAACACACTATTGAAGAGGGCACAATTTAAAAAGAAACCGTTGGGGATAACTTTTGAACTAATTGAATTTCGGCAAGCGCCATACATATTCATGATCAGCGTTGAATTTTGTGCAAGAAAAACTAATTTTTGTGATAATTGGAGGAAGACAAAAATTGATAAAAACCACAGAAAAGAGAAATGCGTCAAAGTAAGCCCGAATGAAAGACGAACGCTTCAAAAGGAAAATACCGCAATTAAAAATTTTACTATTTTTCGGTGTTTTCTGAAACTTGTCATAGAAATGCATTACCAAAGTGCAATAACTCGAGTTCTAATAATCGCAGGGTAATGTTTTAAGTGTGGGGTTTGGGGGCGGCCTTTCGTTCGAATGACCCCCGGGTTTTTTAAAATCGGTCGGTAAGTTGGCTTTCAAGCCAAAAAAGGTCTTTTTTTTCAAGAAGGTGTTTCATTTTAAAAATTACAGGAATTTCGGAAACGGAGACCAGATTTGGATTCCTTGTGAAATTTCGAGTGAAATAGGTAACTTTAGTAAGTTTCAAGGGTAAAAAAAGTGGTGGGCATGTCACTGAAACAGGCTATTGAAAGAGGGCACGAATTTCAAAAGAAACCGTTGGCATAACGTACTATTGGAATTTCGACAAGCGCCATACACATAATCGTGATCAGCGTTGAATTCTGTAATGAAAACCGTTTGGTGAGAATTGGAAAATGACAAACAAAATGATCCAAACCCCACGGAAAAGAAAAAATGCGTCGCAATTGCCCATATGAAAGACGAACACTTCAAAGGATAATACCGCAATTAAAAAGTTTTAACTTTTTTCGGTTTTTTTCTGAAACTTGTCATAGAAATGCATTACCAAAGTGCAATAACCCCCGAGAGTTCTAATAATCGCAGTGTAATGTTTTAAAGTATTTTTGGGTTTGGGGAAAGCTTTCGTTCGAATGACAACCGGGTTTGAAAAATCGGTCGTTAAGATGGTTTCAAGCCAAATAGGTCGGTTTTTTCAATAAGGTGTTTCATTTTAAAAAATTACGAATTTTTGTGAAACGGAGACCAGATTTGGATTCCTGGTCAAATTTCGGAGTGAAATGGGTCATTTTGGGTAAGTTTCTAGGGAAAAATATAGTGGTGAGCATGTGACTGAAAACAGACTATTAAAAGGGGGGCACGAATTTCAAAGAAACCGTTGGGCATAACTTTTGAACAAATTTGGGAATTTCGACATTCGCCATACATATTCGTGATCAGCGTTGAATTTTGTGCAAGAAAACTAAGTTTGGCGAAAATTGGAGGAAAACAAAAAAGACCCAAACGCAGGGAAAAAGAGAAATGCGTCGCAATTAAGCCCCGAATGAAAGACGAACGCTTCAAAAAGGATAATACCGCAATTAAAAATTTTTTACTTTTTCTTCGGTGTTTTTCTGAAACTTGTCATAGAAATGTATTACCAAAGTGCAATAACTCGAGTTCTAATAATCGCAGGGTAATTTTTTTAAATGTCTTTGGTTTGGGGCGGCCTTTTTCCGAATGACACCCGGTTTTTAAAATCGGTGGAAGGGTTGGCTATCGCCAAATAGGTCGTTTTTTCAAGAAGGTGTTTCATTTTTAAAAATTACGGGAATTTCGTGAAACGGAGACAAGATTTGGATTCTTGGTCAAATTTCGAGTGAAATGGGTAATTTTGGGTAAGTTTCTGGGGAAAAAAAAATAGTGGTGGGCATGTCACTGAAACAGACTATTGAAAGAGGGCACGAATTTCAAAGAAACCGTTGGGCTTAACTTTTGAACTAATTGAATTTCGACAAGCGCCATGCATATTGGGGATCAGCGTTGAATTCTGTGCAAGAAAACTAAGTTTGGTGAGAAGTGGCCGGTTTTTGAAATCTTTTCGGTAAGTTGGCTTTCCCAAGCCAAATAGGTCGGTTCTTTCAAGAAGGTGTTTTATTTAAAAAAAAAATTACAGGAATTTCGGAAACGGAGACCAGATTTGGGATTCCTGGTAAAACCCGAGTGAAATGGGTAACTTTGGTAAGTTTCTTTTGTAAAAAAAAATAGTGGTGGGCATGTCACTGAAAACACACTATTAAAGAGGGCACGAATTTCAAAGAAACCGTTGGGCATAACTTTTAAACAAATTTGGGAATTTCGAATTCGCCATACATATTCGTGATCAGCGTTGAATTGTGCAAGAAAACTAAGTTTGGTGAAAATTTGGGAGGAAACAAAAATGATCCAAAGCACGGAAAAGAGAAATGCGTCGCAATTAAGCCCAATGAAAGACGAAGGGCTTCAAAAGGATAATACCGCAATTAAAAATTTTAACTTTTTTTCGGTGTTTTTCTGAAACTTGTCATAGAAATGATTACCAAAGTGAATAACTCGAGTTCTAATAATCGAGGGTAATGTTTTAAATGTCTTGGGTTTGGGGCGGCCCTCTTCGAATGACACCCGGTTTTTAAAATCGGTCGGTAATTCTCAAGCCAAATAGGTCTTTTTTTCAAGAAGGTGTTTCATTTTTAAAAATTACAGGAATTTCGTGAAACGGAGCCCAAGATTTGGTTTCCCTGGTCAAATTTCGATGAAATGGGAAAATTTGGTAAGTTTAGGGTAAAAAAAAATAGTGGTGGGCATGCACTGAAACGGGCTATTGAAAGAGGGCACGAATTTCAAAGAAACCGTTGGGTAACTTTTGAACTAATTGGAATTTCGACAAGCGCCATCAAAATTCGTGATCAGCGTTGAATTCTGTAAGAAAACTAAGTTTGGTGAGAATTAAGAAAAAAAAATGACAAACAAAATTGATCCAAACGAGGAAAGGAATGGTAGTTCCTTTTTAAATAGGGGGGAAAGACAAAACCTTCAAAGGAAAACCCCGAATTAAAAGAAACCCTTGGGCAAACTTTCTAAAAACTTCCCAAAATGAATTTCAAATTCCCCTAAAAATTGGGCGGGTTTAATTTTTAAGAAAAAATTTGGGGTTGGGGCATTCCGCAAAAAGAAAAGGGTTTTGTAAAACGCGTTAAAGATAAAGCAAAAAAAGAAATTTTTCGGTTTTTTCAATTTAAGGGTGTTTCCAATTTTAAAAATTCAAATAGAATTTTCCCGTGAAAGGAAAACCCAAAAGGATTCCTGGTCAAATTAAAATTATTTTTTTGGTTTTTTAAATTTCTAGGAAGTATTAAAATATATTTAAAAAGCAGGGAATGAAAAGCTTTGAAGGGGGCCACAAATTTTCACGAAACTTTTTTAAAACTTTTGGGTAAGTTGGAATTCAACAAGGCCGGTTTTTAAAGAAATTTCTTTTTAAAAAAAACTAAGTTTGTGAGAATGGAGAAAACTAAAAAATGATCAAACGCACGGAAAAAGAAAGTGCGTCGCAATTAAGCCCGAATGAAAGACGAGCACTTCAAAAAGGATAATACCGCAATTAAAATTTTTACTTTTTTCTTCGGTGTTTTCTGAAGCTTTTCGTCAAGAAATGTATTACCAAGTGCAATAACTCGAGTTCTAATAATCGCAGGGTAATGTTTTAAATGTTTTTTGGGTTTGAGGCGGCCTCTCATTCGAATGACACCCGGTTTTTTTTAAAATCGGTCGGTAAGTTCAGCTTCAAGCCAAATAGGTCAGTTTTCAAAGAAGGTGTTTCATCTTTTAAAAAAATTACGGAATTTCGTGAAACGGAGACAGATTTGGATCCTTGGTCAATTTGAGGAAATGGGTAACTTTGGTAAGTTTCTAGGGGTAAAAAAAATAGTGGTGGGCATGTCACTGAAGCAGACTATTGAAGAGGGCACGAATTTCAAAAGAAACCGTTAGCTTAACTTTTGAACAGTGAATTTCTGACAAGCGCCATGCATATTCGTGATCAGCGTTGAATTCTGTGCAAGAAGAGCTAGGTTTGGTGAGAGAGTGGCCCGGTTATTTGAAATCTTTCGGTAAGTTGGCTTTCAAGCCAAATAGGTCGGTTCTTTCAAGAAGGTGTTTTATTTAAAAAAAAGCAGGAATTTCGTGAAACGGAGACCAGAGTTGGATTCCTGGTCAAATTTCGAGTGAAATAGGTAACTTTGGTAAGTTTCTATTGTAAAAAAAATAGTGGTGGGCATGTCACTGAAACACACTATTGAAAGAGGACACGAATTTCAAAGAAACCGTTGGGCATAACTTTTGAACTAATTGGAATTTCGACATTCGCCATACATATTCGTGATCAGCGTTGAATTTTGTGCAAGAAAAACTAAGTTTGGTGAGAATTGGAGGAAGACAAAAAAATGATCCAAAAGCACGGAAAAGAGAAATGCGTCGCAATTAAGCCCATATGAAAGACGAACGCTTCAAAAAAGATAATACCGCAATTAAAAAGTTTTAACTTTTTTTCGGTTTTTTTCGAAACTTGCAAAATGCATTACCAAAGGCAAAACTGAGTTCTAATAACGCGTGTAATGTTTTAAGTATTTTTTTTTGGGGCATTTCCCGTTCGAATGACAACCGGGTTTGTAAAATTTTTTTAAAGATGGCTTTCGCCAAATAGGTCTTTTTTAAAAGGTGTTTCTTTTTAAAAAAAATTACAGAATTTCGGAAACCGAGACCAGATTTACCTGGTCAAATTTCGGGGAAAATGGGTCACGGGTTTTCAAAATTAAAAATATAGTGTACATGAAAACAGACTATTGAAAGAGGGCACGAATTTCAAAGAAACCGTTGGGCAAAATTTTGAACTATTGAATTTCGACAAGCGCCAGCATTTTCACAGCGTTAAATTTGTGCAAGAAAAACCAAGGGGAGAATTGGAGAAAAATAAAAAATGATCCAAACGCACGGGAAAAGAGAAATGCGCCCAATTAACCCCGAATAAAAAGACGAACGCCAAAAAGGATAATCCCTTAAAATTTTTTTACTTTTTCTTCGGTGTTTTTCAAACTTTATAGAAATGCATTCCCAAAAGTGCAATAACTCGAGTTCTAATAACGCAGGGTAATGTTTTAAATTTTTTTGGGGTTTTGAGGGGGCCCTCATTGAATGACACCCGGTTTTAAAATCGGTGGGTAAGTTGTTTAAAAACCAAATAGGTCGGGTTTTTCAAAAAGGTGTTTCTTTTTAAAAAAAATTACGGGAATTTCGTGAAACGGAGCCCAGATTTGGATTCTGGTAAATTTCGAGGAAAGGGTTTTTTGGTAAGTTTCTAGGAAAAAAAATAGTGGTGGGATGTCACGAAACAGACTATTAAAAGGGGGCGGGAAATTTTCAAAGAAACCTTTGGGGTTTAACTTTTGAACAATTTGGGAATTTCGAAAAGCGCCATGCATTTTCTGATCAGCGTTGAATTTTGTGCAAAAAAAACTAAGTTTGGGGGAGAAGTGGCCTTTTTTTTGAAATCTTTCGGTAAGGGTTTTCGAAAATGGTCGGTTCTTCAAAAAGGTGTTTTTTTTAAAAAAAAATTACGGGAATTTTTGTGAAAGGGGAGACCAGAGTTGTTTCCCTGGTCAAATTTCGAGTGAAATGGGTAACTTTGGTAAGTTTTTAAGTAAAAAAAAAAAATAGTGGGGGATGCCCGAAACCAAAACTATTAAAAGGGCACGAATTTCAAGAAACCGTTGGGCATAACTTTTGAACAAATTTGGGAATTTTCGACATTCGCCATACATTTTCCCCGTGATCGGGTTAAATTTTTTCAAGAAAACAATTTTTGGGAGGGGAGGAAAAAAAAAAATGACCCAAACACGGAAAAGAAATGCGTCGTTTTTGCCCAATGAAAGACGAACGTTCAAAAGATAAAGAAATTTAAAAAATTTT